>JARKHS020033147.1:0-287648 GCA_030143305.2 Amblyomma americanum | reverse complement strand
CTGCTGGCTCACATCTTTGCCACAGTGCGCACGCAAAGTCACATGAGGGGAACACCTTAATGACAGGTACGCCAGGTTCCCTTAAACCTGAACACCACTTATTAGATAGAAAACATAGAGTACGAATTGCAAGTGTCAGCACCACCGGGCGACAAGCAATGAAACTGCAGTGCGCCGACGCACAACATGGCCCATGGTTGCCATAGTCTAATACACGTCGCCCTTTATTTCAAAATGATGATCACGGAGATTCTTCGGTGATTCAGGAGTTTTAATGGAGTGTAGAGAAAATTGAAATCTCAATTTGTCGGCAATAACGGGTTCATGTACTACCAAAAAAATATGAATATGCACAAGACAAGCCAAAGGAATCTCTTTTAACTGTGCTGGCGGCTTCATGGAGGGGGAGAGGAGGCTTGCATTCCATGAAAATGTAAAAGTTCCCACCGCACTGCAGGCATTTTTGAGCATATTTGAAAATCTTCCTTAAGTATTCAATTCTCAAGCAAGTTTCCTAACAAAATTTCCGATCTAAACTGCACAATTAGCTTCAGTGTCACGCTATAAAACGTGAGAGTGCTAACAATAAGCCCTTTCTTCAAAAACGGTTAAATTTTGAAAATCTACAGAGTCTATAACTTTAGAAAGCAGAAAACACTGCTAAGAAACGCTTGAGTGTTGGTACCTGTTGGTTGTTGTGGATAGCGAACGGCGGTTGTTTACACAAGAGTCAACCGGAAAGCAATACATTCAAAGTAATAAGTCTGCAACAGCCATCTCTCGCGCCCCACAGAACGCGCCTCTGGTCGCCGCTGTGCTAATGTAGAGTTAGTGCGTATAACGCGTTTAAAAAATGAGGAAAGGTGCAAGTAAGGGCATTCGATCTCAAATGGGGCGCAAGAGTTAAAATCAACTCTCCAAAAACCTTACCCTCTGATGTTGCCTCTGCTGTCGTGGAAACATTCTCAGTCGTAGTGGTAGCGCTCGTTGTGGCCGTTGCTTCAGTGCTGACACCTGTTGGTTGTTATGGACAGCGAATGGCAGCTTTGTACACAAGAGTACACACTGTCAATCTAAAGTCGGCAGGAAATGCAAGTGCTTCGTAAAACGAAATATATAATTAGCCAAACGCAAAAAGCGTTTTAAATAACTTATTAATGGCGATAACGATGAGGCCAGGATTGTGGTGCGAGACAGGCTAGGCTAGAGAATCGCAGCTGGGCGAAGAGTCAGTGCTTCCTGTGCTGTCATGATAGACCCACAGGAGCCTGCGACAGGCAGTGCTTCTAGTACCACACCACAAGGACGGTGGCGTGCGCTATCCGGCAACGCATGAAGGTTTTTACGATGTCAAGACAATGTTCGCCTGCCGCAAACAGTTTCACCGAGGGATTGTTGTTTTCTGTCCTGCCTCACAATGTTTACCAATTGATACCTAACTTCACTGGTACATAAAGTAGAAGTTCCACTTCTTCTGCTCTCGGAGGCCCGAAATTGCTGCATATGCAAGAAAATGGCTATACGCCAGTGCGGTCACGATTATGATGAAAAAAAAGCATTGTTGTCGACAATATATTTTTCTCGGAAGGTGCGCGAACCACGTACTCTACGTTAACGGGTTTTTGGTATCACTGCCACAGGTCACAATCAAGTACAGTGCACGGCACTGGTTATTATAAAGCATCCTCGGTTCTTAATATATTGTACTCAAGCCTAATTAAATGCCTTGGTACTGAAGAGGACTCAGCTGTTCTGCATGTACACAGACTGATAGTCTAAAGTCATTCCAACATCCCCAAGACTAGTTTCTTTCGTACCAAGAAGAACGTATGGGTGATGAGATTAAGATTAAAAAAGTGACAGATGAGATTAAGAAATTTGCGGGCATACGGTGGGCGCAGCTGGCAAAGGTTAGGGTTAATTGGAGAGACAGGGGAGAGGCCTTTGCCCTGCATTGGGCGTAGTCAGGCTGATGATGATCCAGAGACGCAATGATACGATCAGCGTTGTGGCGCCATCTGATTATTTGAACGGTAATATGTTATGTCAACAAATTGGCACTCCTCTTTAGGGCAAGAAGCAGCAGACTCTTCACTATAAATAAAAATAAAGTAAATTTATTCCTCTTACTTTTTGTTATAGGCGAAACAAGATGAATCGAAAGCTCGGTGGCCCACTAATGCCAATTGAACGTATCGAAAACGTTTGCAAGGGCACCAAAATTTTTGGAGAGAGTTTCTTATAGCACGCAGTTGCGTAGGATAAACCCTGGGAGCAGCGTATGTATCGCGAGCGTACCTTAAGGTTCTATAACAATTAGCGTTTGGGGCATGTGGAATTTAAAGCACGCTCTCCCATACGCCCGTATGCCTATTTTATACTGACACTACATCCGCAGTGTCTGAACGTTGCCTGTGCACTCCTCACAGCTTTGATAGTGCTGGGAGGACTACTGGGAGGGAGTATACAGCCCAACAAAACGCAGCTTCAAGGTTCGCGGTGCTGAGAGTGACAGCGTACAACCAGCTTGAGAAATAATAAGTGTGTACAACGAAAGGCTGTGAAATCAAGAATGCATCGTAAGATTTAAGGTAATTTCTGCGGAAAACTTACTCTCTGATGACTCGGCTGTCCTGGAAACGTTCTCCTCTGTCGTAGTCGAGGCCGTCGGGGTTGCCGGTTCAGTGCTGCTACCTGTATCATTTGTGTGCAGCGAACAGCAGCTTATTGTACAATAGTACGAACTATTGTGATAAACATGGCAGGGTAAGCGACTGCTTACTACGCTAGATAAATAGGCCGCCTAGGAAATAAAAGCATTTCAAGAACTGATCAGGGGTATAACTGCTTATTATCGGGCACACTGTCTCTTCTTGAACTTCAAGGTCTACTATTTGGCTTTGTAATGCAGAAAAATCCGGTGCTTTGGAGGTTCTCGAACGCCTCAAGTACTTTCGCATAAAGTAATGAATTTTAGTGGGTAGTGAAAGAGGCGCAGGTGTTCAGGTGTCCAGTTGTGAGATTGTCGAATGCAGGCGTAATGCGAAGAAATTTTAGAAAAAGTTGTGGGTTTTTGGTAGGTCATCCGCCTCGCACTCTAAAGATGCCAGGGTCAGTACACAGTGCAATCAGTTATAATCCGGTTGACTTAATCGTTACATTTCCCACATCACGGTGCTCACTTATTCTAAGTTGAAAAGCTAAGAAAAAGACGTTTCGCCAACCTCGACCGGTGTTGACTGATCGATCAACGAAGGAACCGAAATCCCTTTGTTCGGCAGAGCCTACTATGACTCTTTTTCTCCATTTAAGTCACCAACGAGCCACATTTCAAGGTTGAGTTATTCGTAAATCGTTTTGCCCCCGGTATGGTACAGCGAGATTTACGGAACCTCCTCCAAAGGCACATCAGCTTGGAAACGGGGCGTCGGGCTTTAGAACGGCTGTACCGCCTATTTAGGTTGGCGTCCGGAAATATTTCACACACCAAAACTTCACAAGACTGAGAATAAAATAATTACATTAAACTGAATTTGTCGGGCTTCCTATGTCTTTTTAACATCTCCGTTCATCTACCTGTCGTGTCAGAATTTCTTCTAGCGAGAGATCAATTCCACGAAATTTATTTAGCCTACATACACTACCTGTCCCGCCAACAAACGCGGCTGCAGATTTTGCGATGCTGATATACAGCGATAGAGTGCAACCAATTGAGGAAACAAGGGGGTGCGTAAGGAAAGATTGAAATCCAGCGTACCGTACAAGAATAAACTGATTTCTCTCATAAACTTACTCTCTGATGTGGTTTCTGATTCTGTTGAATCGTTCCCAGTCGTCGTTGTCACGGTCACTGTTGATGTGCCTTCAGTATTGGGACCTGTAGGATTTGTGAACAGTGAACTGCACGTTTTTACGGAAAAGTACAAACCGTAAGGCTCAATTCGGAAGGCCACAATTCCTTACAGCGCTAGAGAAACGCATTTAAGAGCCTACAACAAAACGTATTTTAAAAAATGAATTAGTTTCTAATATTGACAATGGCAGGATTGTAGTGTGAGGAAGACTCCCCCAGAGCACACAACTGAGGGAAGATAGCTGGGATTTCTTTTACAGTAATACAGACTCACAAGATCCTGCGCTGTATTATCAGCACCGCCTTCTTCTAGAACTTCTAGACGTTTTAGAACTGCTAGATGTTGAGCAAATGTGGCCCAGTGCAATTCAGGTACACCAAGAGCACGTTTTTTGTCTCAATATATTTCCAAACAGGAGCTCAGTTACCAGTTGGAGAAGCCGGTATAATATCGGCGTAGTTCATTAATTTTGTTCTTAGATTGATTTGCTCTTAAACTGCGTAAACTGCAGTTTGTATGATAGTGTCTATTTTCATTCTGTTTCATTTTCTTCTATATATATGAACACTTTGGAAACACAGTTGAATGTTTCTGATAACAGAAAGCTTCTTGAGATTTTTTGTATAATTCGCGGTTTTAAAACTTGTTCTTTTTTGTCCGATACAACGTCCCAAACCTGCCAGAGCCTCAAATGAGGCTGGCAGTAGGCTGTAAATAAATGTAAAATATATTGAAATCAAATATTTTCCTGCGATGCAAGTGAATCGCGTTGTGCGATATTCCTCGAATTGGATTCATGGCACTGAAGGAAGGTTAGACCTGTCTCAGATGTAAGTCCTCAAAATACAGGAGTGCAGTGTTTATACCTTAAGAGGTTATCCGAAATACTTACTTTCTTCTGTCTCATTCCCGGGAGAAATTGATTCTTGTGAGAGGAAGGAAAGGACATTTGTATTGGGCTCTTGTAAATATACTAAAGACATATTTAATAGAACTGACAGTCATCACAAGACTGAAGAATCTGGCAGCTTACTAAGGTGTTTGCACAGTTCTAGGCTACCCGTTAAAACAGAATAAGCTGTATTGGCACGTATGATAAATAATATTGAAACTAAACTAAAAGATATTTCATGTGAAAGCACTTAATATCCCCGCTGTACCAAATGCGTTTAAAAGAACTAGTCATGAATAAGAGAGTCTTAGCGTTACAGTCCTCACAATTAGTTATTTTAACCAGGTGTGATTATTTCTGTTTGCAGAAAACGACAAAAAATTCAAGATACCTCCCAAGGCTGTGAAATGAAGTGTGCGATGAAGGCCAAAGTAAAGCAGTTGAAGGTCCTTGGACGTTAGAAAATAAAGCAAGAAGAATATTCACAGGTAGTCGATCAGTCGATCCTTCGTTAATGCGGGAGCACGCCTCGTTGCCACTCCATATATGCTGCAGCACACGCTTTCTTGCATTGCTCGATTTATTTAATCTTTTTTGGTACCAGATTTTATTTAAGCACTATAGGTGTGTCGCGTTGACGTGCCCTGCGCAAGCCCAGCAGCGCTGGCACTGCTCCATCGGTGGACACGATTTTTCGACATGGCACCTCTAACGCTAACGCAATAAAAGAAACACCCAACGCTCATCCCTTCATGGGGCAAGTTTAAGCGCCGTACCCACTCTACAAGAACTGACTAAAGTCCACCGCACAGCACAGTTCGACAGACTATCCTCCACAAACACGGGCAGACACATTTTCGCCGCATTAAAGAAGCAACCAACGTGTCCCCCTCCGGACAACACCCATAGCATTCCTAAACTGCCCAACCGAACAGTATACCGCCCAACAGAACGCAGCTTCAGGGTTCGCGCGGTGCAGACAGTGAAAGCGTACAACCAACTTGAGAAATAAAAGTGTGTACAAGGAAAGGCGGGGAAATCAAGAATGCATCGTAAGATTTACGCTAATTTCTGCGAAAAACTTACTCTCTGATGACTCTGCTGTCGTGGGAACGATCTCCTTGGTCGTAGTCGAGGCCGTCGTGGTTGCCGGTTCAGTGCTGCTACCTGTATCATTTGTGCGCAGCGAACAGCAGCTTATTGTACAATAGTACTAACCATAAGGGCATTCGATCTCAAATGTCGCGCAGGAGTTAAAATCATCTCTCCAAAAGCCTTACCCTCTGATGTTGCCTCTGCTGTCGTGGAAACATTCTCCGTCATAGTGGTTGCGCTCGTTGTGGCCGTTGCTTCAGTGCTGACACCTGTTGGTAGTTATGGACAGCGAATGACAGCTTCGTACACAAGAGTACACATTGTCAATCTAAAGTCGTCAGGAAATGCAAGTGCTTTGTAAAACGAAATATATAAGTAGCCAAACGCAAAAAGCGTTTTAAAGAACTTATTAATGGCAATAACGATGAGGCCAGGGTTGCTGTTGCGAGACAGGCTAGGCTATGGAACCGCAGCTGTGCGAAGAGTCAGGGCTTCATATAGTGTCATGATAGACCCACAGGATCCTTCGACAGGCAGTGCTACTAGTCAGGAAAAGCTAATCGTCCACCCACTAGACAAGAACGTGCACCCTACCCACAACCGGGAAAGACGCGAAGCACGCACCAAAGCCCTGTATAAGAAACACGCGGGCAACGAAGACGCAGTCTACGTAGACGCAGTCTACGTAGACGCGGCAGAATATCCATGCAAACCAGCCTACACCCTAAGCGTGGTGTCACACCACCTCAAACACAAGGCTTCGGGCTCGATAAGGGCAGCCACCTCCCTCGAAGCGGAAGAGGCGGCCAAAGCACTGGCCATAGCATTCTCCACTGCCCCACACTAAAACCCGCAATGAGAAATATTGCAAAGGGACGGATCCATTCTGCCACCTACAAAATACTCCAATCAAGCCCCTACGACCCCAGACCAATTCAACTAGTTTGGGTGCCAGCCCACGCAGGCAACCCCGGAAACGAGGAGGCGCACTCTACTGCTCGAGCGTACGTCAACCGAACAGGCCAAACAGTCGAGAGGGAATACGCGCGGGACAGACTAATCATCTATCATGAAATCACGCTACACTATAGAGAAGACAGGCTCACATATCCGCCACCTCACTACAGCCTCACGAAGTAACAACAGACTATATGCAAGCAACTCCATTCCAGAGCGTTTCCTTCAACGGCCTATCTGGCACTAATACAGCCGGGTCAATACAAGCCCGAATGCTCTATTTGTTGGGCTCCGAGAGCAAACTTCGAATGCATACTTATCATATGCCGAGAACACCAAACCACCAACTCGCTGGAACCTCACAGAGCTAGCAGGTTGGGAGATCGTGGTCTATAGCTCGGAGCCGGCCTCACAGAAGAGGCTGGTGGAATGGGCGGCGAAGATCGCAGAAGTCATGGACTGATGGCCGCCAACCGGGACTAAGAAGCAAGCCAACCAAACCCCCCCCCCCCCCTCCCCTAACGCCTTCTCTTACTTCGTACATCAAGTTTTTACCTATCTATTTACCTGAGTTCTCGGGTTCGTTCCCGACCGCGGCGGCCGCGTTTAAATGGAGGCGAAACGCAAAAGACGTCCGTGTGCTGTGCGATATCAGTGCACGTTAAAGATCCCCAGGTGGTCGAAATAATTCCGGAGCTCGCCACTACGGCACCTCTTTCTTCCATTCCTCTTTCACTCCCTCCTTTATCCATTCTCTTACGACGTGGTTCGGGTGTCACCGAGATATGTCAGGCAGTTAATGCGTCATTTCCTTTCCTCAAAAGAAAATTTTCAATCTTCCGGTGGTGCGTGATGCCAGCGAGAGGAAAAACGCTAAGGCGCCCGTGTGCTGTGCACGTTGAAGATCCCCAGGTGGTCGAAATTATTCCGGAGCCCTCCACTACGGCACCTCTCTCATGCTTTCATCTTTCACTCCCTCCTTTATCCCTTCCCTTACGGCGCGGTTCAGGTGTCCAACGATATATGAGACAGATACTGCGCCATTTCCTTTCCCCAAAAAGCAACTATTACTATTATTATTAATTATGGCAGCGTGCGTTAAGGAGCCCTAAGTGGTCAGAATTATTCGGAAGCGCTCTGCTAGTGCTAGCATTTTAATCTATTCCTGTTTTCCCTCCCACGTTCGTCATTTCCCTCAAGGCGCGGTCCACTGACGTGTGCATATAGCCGGGAACAAAGACTGTGCATTTCGGTTTCTCGAAAAATGCAGTCCTGGATGGCATGGCCGGGGTGTCCACCATGAAAAAATTCGATGCCACTGCGGCAACCCGCATTGGAGCACTGCGAAAGCAATGACGCCTCCTCGGCACTCGTCACCTCTCTTTGCTCCCCTTTGAACATGCCCCTCTTCGCCTCTCTTTGCCTCTTTTTATATGTGGTCTGGACGTTGAAGCTGCACTATGTGATGGCACAGACGGTCTAGACATGATGCCACACATCCCCACAACGCGCAATTAAGCACAGCGGCATCAGCGCCCGAACAGCAGCATCTGCTGCGGCAACGGCGAGAAAGCGACTGGCTTACAAGCGGTGCGCCGAAGCGGGAGGGTCGTATACTAATTTCAGGTTGTTATTTTTTGGTGCGCTATATCCCCGTGTGTTTCACGTGATCGTTACATCACTTCAGCAAAGCGCCAATGGCATAGGAGCGACGTGTCGAAGCGAATGGGGGCGTATACTCATTTCACCTTTGGCGTAGCATCGCTCCACGCCGCACCGTTACACCATTAGTTCCCCTCAAGTGACCCGCAAATAATTTTAATTAAGCTTAATTCATCATAAACACTTTTAAATTCTCATTAATTCTCATTATTTCATCAATAATTCACCATAATTACCGCCTATTTGTTTAATTGCCCCTTAAATAATTATTTGATTGGATTTTGATTAACTGCGCATTTTGCCTCTTCATCTCAGTATTCAAATCTGGTGTTCAAATTTGGCGCCAACGCGTTGGCTCCGCCCACACATCCGGGCACGTGGTCCCACATTTCCGGCGTTTTCAAATTTGGCGCCAATTTTCCTTTGGCCCCGCCCATTTTTTGGACCTTTTTAGCTATAATTAACTATTTATCCAATTTCCGAAATTTTTTGTTGCGCCGCATCCTCAAATCAACCTCTTTCGATTACAATTACATGTTTGACGCTATTTCTTCTGAGTTCTCCACAACTGCTGCCGACACGTTTTCGTGGACACGATCTTGTCAACATACCGTACTAAAGCTTTCGCCTTAGTAAAACAATTACACCAGCTCTTTCGAATGGAAATGAAAATTTGTTTTGAGAAAAAGAAAAGGCGGAGTAACTGCCTCACGTCTCTCTGTAGACACCCCAACCGCGCCGTGAGGGAAGTGACGAAGGAGGGAGTAAAACTTCACAACTTATTGAAAAATATTATTGTAATAAAATGGATTGAGGCGTACCTAACGCATAGACAGCAGTTTGTTTTTCTTAATAACGTTGCCAGCTCAAATAAAAATGTACGATCAGGTGTTCCCCAAGGCTCTGTGATAGGTCCTTTGCTTTTCTCTTTGTATGTTAGCGATATGAGCACCGGCTTTTCACCAGAGATAACGATTAAACTTTACGCAGATGATACTATTATTTATTGTAATGTAAAAGCTTGTGATGATCAGAAGAGACTGAATGACCATCTGGACATAATCAGTAACTGGTGCAAACGGTGGCAAATGGACACGAACACAGAGAAGACCGTTTGTATGCATGTGACGCGTAAAAAACAACCCTTCGTATTTTCTTATAAAATTCATGATGTCATTCTGAAAGATGTCGCTGAGTTCAGGTACTTGGGCTTGTGTCTCAGATATGATCTAAATTGGTCATCGCATGTAGATCAAGTTTGTGATAAAGCGGTCAGAAAGCTTTGGACGCTACGGAAGAAGCTAACTGATGCCACGCCAGATGTCAAGTTGTTAGCATATAAAATGACAGTCCTGCCACTACTTACCTATGCAAGCCCCATTTGGGAGCCATACACTGAGCAGAATATTTTGAAATGTGAACGTGTGCAGAACAAGGCTCTTAGGTTAATTTATAATGCTTATTCTAGAATGCAGTAAGTTTCAGAACTAAGAATAAAGGCTGGATTAATTCCTGTTAAGAAGAAAATGGAACACAATAGGATTGTTTTCTTTTATCATATTTTACGTGGCTATTACAAAGTAAACCTCGAAAGGTAGATTGTAGCAGACAGTTCCATCCAGTCAAGGATAAAACACAGTAAACATATCAAACCATTGACATATAAGACAGACTCTTTTCATTATTCTTTTCTCGTGAGGACAATATATGACTGGAACAAACTACCCAATGAAGTTATAAATTCTGAGACTAAGGGCTTTGAAGCTGCACTACGGGAATATTCTATGAGTGCATAAAAAAAAATGTGTTGTATACTAGCCTTGCCACCTGTCACCCTCTAAGTGATCTATGTACATTGCTCTCTGTTCTCTTTTATTTAACTTTTGCCAGTCGGACCTACTCTTAATTACAGTTGTTGTACTTTGCTATTACGGCCACGCGCCTTTTGCTCTTCACATTGCACCACAGCGGTTGACGTTTTTGTGCGCTATTCAAATATTTTTTTTTCCTGCCGTCAGTGACGTGCAAAAATTCCTAATGTTCAAAGAGTTTCTTTTTCTGTTTTTGATTGTATTTTACATGCAAAAGTTCTAACAAGATGTGTACTTTGTAAAACTGCAACTCCTGCCTTGGCCTGTGCCGACAGTATGAATAAATAAATAAATAAATAAATAAATAAATAAAGAAGAAAGGTGCCGTAGTAGAGATCTGTGGGATAATTTCGACCACGTGGGGATCTTTAACGTTTACTAACATCGCGCTGCACACGGGCCGCTTGCTGTGTTCAAAACAAATTTTCTCCTTCTCCTCCTCCGTACGTATTTCTTAGTGTGTAAATAGTTTGTACATATTACTTCTCCCCCTATCCTCTCTTCCTGTCCCCTACCTCTTTCATTTCATTTCTCCATTCTGCCTGCTATCCTTTATTTCCGCTGCCCCAGCTCAGGTGCTTCAGTATCGATGGCAGATGCCGGGGCTAGAAAACAATGGGCACGCTCCCCACTAGTACGCGACATTCGCTCACGCATCGAGCGCCTCGCGCAGAGAGGTTGTGCCGTGCGTGCACAGTGGGTGCCCGGACACTGCGGCATCGCTGGCAACGAGGAGGCCGACGAACTCGCGACCGCCGCACAGGAACTACTTCCAAGCTATCTGCCCCTTGAGCTGGAGGGCGTGCGTGTGGTCATCCAGGTCATCTCCGGCGGCAGCACCCCGACCCACGCATCGCCGGAGGTGAGCGCATCGCCAGCATCAACAGCTGCCGCGTGCATTGAATGCATGTGGCGTGGGGAACGACGCGAGCGTCACGGAATCGCGACGAGTGATGTGTGTGATGGGTGCGGTGCAGTGGAAACACTAGAGCACCTGCTCCCTCACTGTGCCGCGTTCGCCGACGCTCGTCGTGAAATGCTCGCGGCCTATAGGGCGCTGGGCATACTTCCAGACTCCATCCTGACGCTATTGTGGCCGCAGGGCAGTACGCGCACCCGTGAGCGAACCTCGGTGAGCCTCTGTGCATTTCTACGAACAGACGGACTTGACGTACCGTCTGTTTTGCGCCAGGTAGTGTCGCGCAGTGACTGAACGCTCCGCGTGTGCACCTCAGACGATTGACAGCTGGGCGCTCCACCCCAGCTTTTGTGTGAAAAGTGCTGTGCACGTGTGTTTTTCCATTCTTTTATTAACTTTATTCGCGCGCAACTTGTGCAAATGTAATGGTATGTAAACAGTGCATTTATCACCTCTCCCTCCATTCTTTCTTACAGTCCCCTCACCTCTTTCATTTCATTTCTCCATTCTGCCTGCTATCCTTTATTTCCGCTGTTCGCAGCTCAGGTGCCGCCGCCGTAGTGATTGCAGATGCCGGGGTTAGCAAAAATCTTTTACCTTCCTTTTTGTTTTTATTTTTTTACGTTAAACACTTACTGCGTCTTTCATTTTTATTATATTTTTAATCAGCCACTTACTACTACTAGTGCGTGTCCTCCTCCCCTACTCAACTTTTCCTGCTTCGTACCCGAGTTGTTCGTCACGCGATTGTGGACGCGCCGGTGTTGACGAGGACAGAGCATTTCAAAACAGTTCAGAACCTGGGAAGCTCGCTACTACCAATTAGAGCTTTAAAAACCTTACAGCGACAATACTGCGCTCTTTTTCAGGGCGTTAAATTATACCCGATACAAATTTTCTTTTTTGCACGTAAGTATAAATTATAAGTGTAGGACAGCATTTCAAACGGTAAAGAAAAGAAAATTCAAACAAGTTGATTAACTTTGAAACACATGCGCCATTATTAGCAGTCTGTTCGGAGCCGTTTAAAGCGCGTTTACTCGGTGGTGTTACAATTAATTTATTTGTTGCAATTGATCTCTACGCTGGCGGTAAATATTTCGTTTGGAGCTACGAACATGAAGCCAGGCCAAGTTTTCATTAGGTATGTGACGAAGATACTCTTTTTGTCAAATATAAGTTCAGTCGCTTATTTACCATTCCTTCTGTTGTTTTTTTTAGCTATAACATTCAGCAGCCACACACGGAGTACAGGCACGGTATGAATAAGGTGATCAAGTTTTCACTAACATATTAGACGCGCAAAACCAGGTGAGACATCAGAAAGGATATGAAATGTTTTTATGGAAATATTTCAGGCTATGCGTGAAATCACTAGCAAGGTGTCGAGCGTAAGCAATTTATACGAGACCTCCGAAATGTAGTTTGGCTAAGTTCCTCATTAGTGTGCACGATTATGTTTTCCTTGTGTCTCACACAAATGAACGGAGGCGTGTTTTCAGCTCGAGTTTGGGCCTTGAAGACATAAGCGGAGTATTCATGTAGCATATTTCTGCTTTCATAGAGGTTCCTGTCGTCAGGCCTATTCTGCGTTAACTCACTCCCCACTCCCCATTGGCTGCAGATCAGTTAACCAAAGCAACGGTACCACCTGAGATTCCGTATGGGTGCTAAGAATACCTTGTTCGGGACAGGCGGCTAATGCAAAGTGAACCTGGCAAGTTTAACGTTGTAGGTGTGCTTAACCACCGTTAAAAAGCCGCAAATCTTCAATGCTTTACTCATGGCGCACTCGTAGGCTCAGCGTTTGCCCAGAGCCTGTTTTCGTGCTTTAATTGATGCGACGGGTGCCGGTTACTCTGCTGTCAGTTGCCACTTAGCAGAATCATACGACGTATTTATATTCAGCTCGTTTTTATCTCAGCTGCTAATATGGTATTTATGACCTGATATGATGGATATATTTGCAAGGGAAGTGCATCAACAGAGCCTGTTCCTCCCATGTGTATTCAACACACCTATGCAAAGGATAAAACTGCCGTAGGCTTTAGAGTTTACGAAGTCTAGTCCAGCAATGTTCAAGTAACGCTTTCTTAGCTCACGTTCGCTGGGAAGCTGGGCCCCGGCCCTGAAGACGGCTACATCCACTTTCCAGGTGGTCGTCAGGAAATATTCCACCGGCCAATTCTTTATAAGTGGCAGAAGAAAATGATCATGTGAAACAGTTGTATTTAGGCGGCATATTTTCTCTTTAAGACCTCAGCTCAGCTACATGTCGTGTGAGAATTTTTTATAGTGAGAAGGCAATTTAGTTACACACACTACCTCTTCCACCAACAGAACGCGGCAGTAGGCTTTGCCATGCTGATTTACCGTTACGGAGTACAACGAATTTAAGAAATAAGGGAAATGTGTAAGTGTAAGGAACAGGGCTGAAAACCAACCTGCCTATCGAAAATAAACCGATTTCGCCGAAAAACTTACTCTCTGGTGGGGCCTCTGATTCCATGGAAACATTCCCCTTAGCAGTAGTCACGGTCGTTGTGGATGTTTCTTCAGTTTCGGAACCTGTGGGTTTTGGGCACAGTGAAAGGCGCCTTTTTACACAGCAGTACTAACTGTAAATCTAAACTCGGAAGGGCAAGATGTCTTACAGCTCTACAGAAGTGCATCGAGGAGCCTACCGCTAAAAGACTTAAAAATAATTATTGGTTACAATGATGATGGCAGGAATGGGATAAGAAGAAGACTCCCCCATGGCACACAAGTGAGGGAAGATGCCTAGGAGCTCATTTCCCTTATGATAGACCCACAATATCATGCGCTTTGCATTACTGTCAGCACCACCGCCGAAAACGGTCGCTGATGCTACCTTTAAGTGCAAGATGGTCATCTCGACGCTGCGACAAAGTGGCCGAGTGGCAATTCATGTTCGCCTATAGCATATTTTTTTTTGTTATTCTGCCTCAAGATCTTTCCAGATAGAAGGACGATTGTGCTGGTACAAATCAAAAAGTAACCCTCATATGCTTCGAGTTGAGAAATATTGCCGTTATAGAAAGAAACCGCCTATATCTGATTTATCCATTAAATTAAATAAGAATAATACTATCCCCAATTTTTTTAGAGATGCTCAGGTATTACACCGTCGATAAATGGGCTGATGTTATCACCACTACAGGCCACGAGCAACTGCACTGAAGGATAATATTTACTGTTCAGGTTGGAGGGTGAGTTTGCATGTTTTTGAGCTACAAATCTACATTTGCTTCGGCCTTTTAAAATCCGTTGCAGTAGAGAGATTATGGAGTAATTAAATATAAATAAGTGCATTATCGCTTCCTCAGTTTCGACGGAGATTATCGACAAACTCTCCTGCTCCTAAATGTGCGTGCCCTTAATCTAGGCTGCTAAGGGCTCCGTCTTCCATGGTGGGCAGAAAGATTCCCATCAACAAATATTTTCAGCATTTCGTCAGCCTTGACACGAGGAAACCAGAATCTCTCGCTTCTTACAAGAAAAAAAAATGCTCTCCCTAATTTGACTGTATTTCTCGAAGTCAGAAAGTGCTGGTTTGACTATAAGCTTCTACGGCCAACCAGTGCGTAAAGTTTCGTGCACAAACTTCTCACAGCCCAGGCACTCTATCTACTCCTGCACTGCATTTTCCAGATGGCTCCTACCCTAGCTTCTGCGCCACATGTGACGTGCCTGTTTTCACGAGCTCTTTATAGTCTTGTGGACTTACGTTGACTTGTACTGGGTTTTATCACAAACTCTCGGTGCCTCCTCACATTCAATGTTTTATAAGCCTTGGTAGTGCAGCAGATTGAGCTGCTCTGCAGGTCCATCATTGCTTGTCGAAAACCGTTAACATTTCCACAAGGCTCGATAATTCCACACCACGTAAGGAACGTTTGTCAGCGGAGAAATTGCAGCAAGTGTACAGACGTCCAGCCGCGAAGTGGACGAATGCAGGCGTAATGCGAACGGAAATGGAAACCCTTGCTCATGCTTTTTATGAACTGTATTAGCGTCTCGCGGTTGCCAAAATAAATAAACAGCACTCAATTTTAGTCTTTTTGATAACCTCTAGTAGTTTCTCGAAATGATGGCTTTCTTTTTATATTATATTTATAAACAACAGTCTCGAATTCGTATGGAAATGGTACTAAAAAAGCTAGACAAACCAAAATGGCCGGTAATAAAAAGCAAGCTCTAGAATCATATCGCTGGAACTTTCCTAAACAAAAAAAATGCCCATTACAACAATACAATACAACACTACTCTTTGCCTAACCAACGCGTTTGTAATAAAAATAAAGAACCACAGTATTTGTACACATGTATACAATAGCAATCCTATGTGGTTTGATAGTACAAATATAATATCTTAGGAAATCAATCAATATTTATTCCCAGTGTGATGAAATCCGCTGGCAACAACTAATATTTTAAAAAGAAGGTAGGACTAATTGACCGACAATGGCGACGCTTTTGAGTACATGTGGTCCGAAAATTTATACAAATATCAAATTTATTTCCTAGAAACTGACCAACAAGCATCCTCGCCGATATGGCGATATATCAGAAAGTGTCAGCATAATGGGGAAGCGGGTGATACATTTTAAGAAGGTGAAACGGGCTTTAAAGGCCCACCTCAAAATGGTCGGCTTCGGACGTCCACAACGTAAGTCAACCGGACTACTGATAAGCTCAACAAAATAACAGTTAGGACACATGCTATGTAAAGCTAAAATTGTACACATCGGCAAAATTCAATCCAGGAGTAGCTAGAAAGTGTGGAAGGTGATCCATATTTATTGGAGGTCCCGATAGCCGCGGCTGGTCAGCCGGCGGAGCAGGCTGTCGATGTTGCTGGCCAGGCCGGTCGCCGAATGCGTTCTGTGTTGTGCGAGCGGGGTCTGGCTGCCAGCTTCATCATCAGGACCTCTGGCGATCCCTGCGCCGCTACAGGTGGTCCTTCCTAGCGCGATGCGCGATAAAAGGAAGAATAAAAACGGGATCTACAAGTTCCTTCATGCAGTGAAGTTCCGGTCAGAGCTCGGGAAAACTGTCGGGCAGAAGCTTCGCAAAGGGCGAGGGGAGCCAATTGATGATGTTGACGGAAGCAACAGGCGGGAAAAGTCATCGAGGAATGGGAGGCGAGCTAGGCGTGCTTCAGTCGTACGGCCTACGAGTGGAGCCGGCAGTTGGGTTGAAGTGGGCCGGGAAAGGCCGATACAGAAAATGCAGCCGCGTGGGGATGTACGGGAGACATGAGATGTTCGCTGACCCAGGGAACCGAGGGGTCAAGTCCGGGACATAGGGATCAGAAAAAGAAGAAAGCAGTCGTGCTGAGTCCAATGGGAGTGTTAGATGGGGCACGCTCTAATACGTCGCAAGCATGGCACCTCTTTCGATGGCTGTCTTGTCTCTAGCGGAGGTGTAGTCACTTGAGAAGGCGCCGGAGGGGGCAGGGGTCCGGGACAGGCAGTTCGGGTGGCGCGTGATGCGCGACATGGCTCTGGTGTGGCTTTCACGCGCGCCCCGCGACAAGGACAGAAGGACTCAGTGGGGTTGCGCTTGAGGTAGCAGGCGAACATGCGACTAGAAGCTGGTCCGCGCCTGGGTCGAGAGAGGACTCTTCTGGTGATTGTGTTATTGTCCAAAGGTAGGCGCCACAGCTGGCAAGCAGGGCTGGACAGGAGGCGCTGTGGTACGGGAGCTCGCAGGTGGATGGGCGTCCGTAGGGGCTGGCGTAGCAAACTTCGGAGAGACTGGGGCGAGGAACGGGTCGGGTGTAGTAGTTGGCAGAGCGAAAGCCGAAGCAGCTATGAGAGGGAAATTCGGCCAGTGGTCGTGAGTTGAGTTGCGTGATATGCTTGGGTATCGGGACCTTGGTCTTCACCGCATGACCATGAACTCTGCAGACGACGGAGGGAAGCCTTCAGGAGGGTTGGGAAACTTGAAGGTTTATTTACATATTTACAAGAGAAGCAGGGAGACCAAAAGTCAGAGATGAAGTGCTACATATTTACAACAAAAGCAGGGAGACCTAAAAGTCAGAGATGAAGTGCCGTGAAACCAGCCAAATCGCGGCTTAAATACCGTGGATATTCCCTAGGCACCTAGCTAAGGAAACCGGTGGCTGATCAAGCGTCCAATGGGCAGACACACTCTTCATAGTCTCTTCCCTAACCCCGTGACCGCTCCGCCCCCACAAACACGTGCACAGGCAATAAGGAATCCTGGCGCCTTGAGGTCCTGGAATCCTGTTTCCGACCGGTTGAGCAGGTGCATAAGGTCGTTGGCTTTGTAGGCGGTGATCCTCTCCGTGTAAAGATGCGTCCTGACGCCCCCGGGCATTCCCGAGGGTAAGATGAATCAGCCGTGTCTGCCCCCGCTTTGTCTGGCCGCACGTGCAAGCGAGCGAGGCGGGTTCGGCGACTTTGTTCGCGTCTTTCTGCGGGTCCACGTGAGGGCACAGTTCGGGAGCAATGCCGCATTCCATACTCCGGACGAAGGGATGAGAGGCCTTTCGTCACAGCTCACCTTCGCCAGGAGCCGTTCCTAATTCCCTTCTCAGGACGACAGCACCTTTGGGTCAAGCATAGTTCGATGGCGCCTGCCGGGCTCGTCTGTTCCCGCTGTCGGGGCCTCCGATCACAACAGGCGGCACAGGTTCGGATTCCAGAACAGCAGCGCAGAGAGTCGGCGGGAGCTCCAAGCCAAAATGCGCCATCAGGCTCTTCTTGAAGTTGGCGTACATATCGGGGCCAGGAGGTGGCAACCGCAGCTTTGGCAGGAGACTAGGTGGGGTTTTGCGGCTGGCGTGCTGAAAGCGTAGCAGCTGGCTGGACACGTGGTTGATGTGAAAGTGCGAGTTCAGCAGCGCCAGCCACAAAAAGGGGTCCCTGGTATAAAACGCAGACAGGCCTACAGCTGAGGAAAGAAGCAGCGCTGAAAGGACTGAAGGAGCTCACCGGATGCGATGGTAGGCGCGTACATTTCGGCGAGGAGCAGCTGCGGAAAACCGGGCTCAAACAGCGGGCGTGCAGCGGCAAGGCCAAGTGGAGGGACAGGACGGACAGGAACGCAGAGCCGGTGGGGGAGGCGTTGCGTGCGTCGAAGCTTTCGTCCGGGGACACCAGATGTGCTGGGTGAACCACATTTATTCGAGGTCCCGGTAGCCGCGGCTGGTGAGCCGGCGGAGCGGGCTATCGATGTTGCTGGCCAGGCCGGTTGCTGTTGTTGTTAACTTGTTACCCTCACACAATGGCACATGCCCGCATAGGGGGATGCCGAATACCGAATGCGTTCTGTGTTGTGCGAGCAAGGTATTCTTCTTCTTGTTATTTCTCTTAAAAGGCCGTGCTACCAGCTTCATCTTCATCAGCGCCGCTACAATGCACGGTTCATCACAAGTTCGTGCGCTATAGGGTACGTGCTTCTTGGACCTGAGGTTTTGAGCGAAATATTCATTAGAATTCTAAGCAGTTACTGATGCGAAGCAGATTATTTCTTCTCTGCTTAGTAAGTGGCGATAAAATATGTTTTTTTTATTGTGAAGTATGAAACAATGCCGCAAAATATTGATTAACAGCAATCTATTCGGCCACCTGGAAAGACGGGGGTCTCAGCGGCCAAGATTACGGGGAAGGGCTTTTACGATGAGGAGTGTCGGAATAACGATAATTTCTATCGAACGTTTGGATGCGAACCTATAATTAAGAATATTGAATCATTCCAGAACCTGCGTGTGGCAATGGCCATAAACAACCCGAACAAAAAGTGCGCTTGTAGCCCAAACACGCGTGATCTAAGCCTGATACTTTAATAATAAATGTCATCCTTGTATTGGTTAAACTCCTCACCAAGCTGCTTCAAACACCTCTCCCATTTTTAAGCTTAAGACCCAGATGCGAACATATATTGGGCAATGCAGCAAGCCAATGTAGCCTGCTGTTAATAATTGCCTCTGCAAACCTGCATGAGAGTTGAGATAAATGCTATTTTCAGTCTTTTACATAGATGGCAAAATCGTCTGCGGTGAGACGCGTCCATATGAGAAAGGAAACAAGTATCCGCAAATTAAATTACATTTTGCTTTCAGTAATTCAACTTTTTACTTCCTAAAAACAAACTAGCTTGTATGTCATATAGTTATTTTGGTATTATTAGTGTGAATCACATTCTGCGATATTTCTTTCGTTGGATTCATGGCAATAAGGACGGTTAGTACTGGCTGAGATGTAAGGCCTCAAAGCGACAGTAGCGTCATATTTATACTTGAAGCGGTAATGTGAAATACTTACTTCCTTCTGTACCATTCCCGGGAGCCATGGGTTCTTGTCAGAGGAAGAAAAAGTACACTTGTATTAGCCTCTGATAATGATTCTAAAAAAAGTATTACAGCAAACTTCCAGCCATCGCTAGGCTAAAAAATCCGACTGCTGACAAAGCTATTTGCAAAGTTCAAACCTACCCACACAAACAGGAACATACATATTAAGAAAAAAACTATTTCACGTGAATGGTGTTAATATTTCAGCAGTACCAAACGTGTTTAAATTTATTGCTCAACAATTAGTGAGGCATAACATTAGAGTCCTCCCCATTAATTGTGCAAACCATGTGTGATTAGTTCTATCTGTCGAAAACTACAAAATAAATCAAAAATGCCTCTCATGACTCTCAAAGTGAGAGTGCGTTCAAGGCCAAAGTAAAGCGGTTCAGGAGCCTTGGCTATTACAAAATGAAGCAAGATGAAAATTCCCAGGCGATCGATGGGTCTATTCTTGGGTAAAGCGTGAGCATTCCTGGCTGCCACTGCAGAGGTCGCCAGTCGCGCAATACTGCAGTTTTTGATTTCTTAATTATTTTTTGATCCTAGATTTCATTTAAGCCTAAGAGAATGGTGGCGTGGTCCGTGCCCCGCTCATGCGCCGCAGCGGCGCTATTGGTTCATCGGCTGACATGTTTTCTCGACTTCGCACCTCTATGCCGCCGCAATAAAAGAAACACCCAACGCTATTTCCTTCAGAAGGCGCATATAAGCGCCAGCGTTTTGTCCGAAACCTTGGTAGTTTTTTATTCTATTTTACCCATACCCCAACTCTGCGTCCTAACGTAGCCCTCGCCTTTACTCCGCTTTGCAGGGTCGCGTACTGCGAAGTTCTGGCGAGCCAAGTGCGTGTGTCACGGAAGCGCCGGTAACACACTCTCTTGCTTCCGGATTCAAGACGCGGCGTGATTCGAAAAAAATGCCATTCGCTTACGCACAGTGTCCACGCCAAAGATTTATACACTACGGCCGTTCAGATTGGTCTGTGCAGCTGTTCTTACCCTGAAGCATAGCGCAGCTTTCGACGCCATGCGGAGATGCATTCGATTCCAACCAGGCAGCTCGGATAGGGTGCGCGGGGGAAAACCCCTGCACTTCTGCGGTGGGTCCGTTGTTATAGCGTTCGAGTGCCGAGCCCGAGGGGGCGAGCTACATACAGGAACCGGCTATCGCATTCCGATAGACGCGATATGCAAGATGCAATGGTGCTGCTTGATGCGATCTCACGTTAATGAACAGCAGGTATTTAAAATATTTCGGAAACACCCTGGTAGTGCTCTCGTTTAACTCGCTTCCTTTGTTCACTACCTCCTTCATCCTTTCCCTCAAGGTACGGTTCACGCTGGACCCGATACAATTAAACACGATACAACGGAATGTTTGCATATAAAAGATACAAATGAGGGTATTTAAACCGGAAAAACGTATTAAATTCACAACAGTTTACAATATACCCTAAAACTAGCTCTATTTAATAGCACGTGCTGTGTTCAGCGGAGTCTAAGGCGCGTCTAGTCGGCACTCATTCCATTGTTCTTCGTGCCATCTATCTTTTAAATGCATTTGGTTACCATGATCTCTAAAATTACGATAGATGCTTCCTTTTATCCTATGCAGGCATAAGCAGAAGAAGTGTTTGCATTACGTAAGTAAACCGAAACCTTTTTTTTGTGTCCAAAAAGCGTATATCCGCCTACACCATTCGTTCTGCTATAATTTGCTCAGCTATAACATTTACGAGCCAGACGCAGAGAACAGGCAGGGTATAAATGAGGTGATGAAATTTTTAACACCACAATAAATGTTCAAAACCATCCCAGACATGAGAAATGATATGAAATATTTTTGATACTAATATTTCATTGTATTTGCGAACACTCCAGACAGCTGTTGTGGGTAAGCTATTTTTTCGACACCTCCGAAACGTATTTAGGCAAATTTTCTCATTAATGCGCATTAATGTTTTCCCTGTGTCGAAGGGAAATGAACATAGCCATATTTGCAGCTATAGTTTGTGCCTTATGAAATATCAGATAAGTAATGATGTAGCATATTACTTCTTTCTTAGGCGTGCCTGTCACTACGCCTCTTCTGCCTTCACTCACTCCGGATTCCCCTGTGGCTGAAGAGCAATTGGCCAAAACAACGACCCAATCTGAATTGCAGTAAGGGTGCTAAGAATATCTGAGTCCGTACTGGCGGCGGCTGTTGCAGAGTGAACCTTGCATGGTTGACGCAATATACTTATCCAGTGACGCCAGCCTTGAAGGGCTCTTCGAGGAACACGAGAGTATTAAGTAGAATGTCATAGGGCTGTATGTCATAACGGGGACAGAAGAAGCATATACAAGAGAAAGGGAATAGAGTTTGCATATCGAGACAGTTCGCGGATTATGAAAACCTTGCTTCCCACACAGAAAAGCAGGAAGAGAACTTCGAAGACCCTGAATGACTGATATAGAAATTAAATAAATTTCACACTGTGCGAATATCATGGTTTCCTGCGGGATCTGCAGCTGACCGGAGAGGAAGATGTAGTGATCGTAAAGTATGATGCCTCAAATTAGCCGGGTTTTGCAAAGGCAACGTACGAAAGCAGTGTACAAGAAACAGATAAGTCATCTAGCGGTTTGAGAAAAAGTAGAGAAATTCAAGTACTCGCTACAAAATAAATAGTTCGCTTGAACTCACTACGGTCACCTAAGTGTAGAAGTGACCCACGATAATCACGCTAATGTCATTAGGGATAGAAATATCGAAGCATAATCGACGATGGAGGACAGAGGCAGCCAAAGCACAATGGTGGGCCTGAGAATTAAGAAAAACTCTGAAGTAATGCACAAAAGTGCCGGTAGGGCAACACAGTTTCGTAGGGGTGTGCGAGCTTTCGGAAACTTCGAATACCAAATGGGGCACCCTCGTATCTGACTATTCAAACGAATGAAAGTGTATGTCGAAATATTCCCCAATTTTCGAATACTTTTGAGTAATTGGCGCAAAGTCCTAATAAGGCTTCGCTTGTTTTTCTTCTATGACTATCCCCAAAAAAGGCATCGTAGACACCGCGTTACCATGCTGCCGCGATCCGTATGCGTGGGATGGAGGGTTCAGCGCCACCGTGCGGCCATTCGCGTGGCGGGTTTCGTGCTCCCCACGCATGGCCTCAGAGACTGGACGCCGGGGAGGGCTCCGGCAAGTTTAGCAAACCCTGCCTGACCTCGGAGGCCATGTCTCATACGTTAGCCCTCGCCTGTGTCATGCACTCAGATGTGGCGTTTGTTTATTATCTTTCATGCTCAACAGCATAAGGTAATTTTCCGGTGAGCTTAATATGGCAGTTAAAAATTTAATGCTCTGACTTGGCGTTGCGACTCTAAAACGAAGATGGGTGTTGCGTCTTTTTCCATAAGCAGGTATACAGGGGAAGCAACGCTTCGCTGTTAATCACGATTGTTCATTGAATATTCTCAGAAGCAGCGGATATTTTGAAAATATTCTATTCGTATTCGATTTTGTTTTCTCAATAGTAGTTTGGAATTCGATTCCATTTTCAGCTAAACGCCATTTCGGACGTTGAATAGAATGGCTGCGCGTTCCGCATGGTTCTGGCAGTGTCTACACTATTTGCTTTCCATTCGGTTCAAGAAAAGTACTATTAGCTTGCCCCTAAGTTTTCGATATGCAGCAAAGCATTGAAATTTTTCAAGAAATAAATCGAATTATCGCAGTTATTAAGCACGACCGGTACTTGGGGAGTGAAATAAGTAGGAGAAGAATGACCGGGAGTGCATTTAGCAGGCACTGCCACGTCATGAATAGCAACTTATCCGGATTTTTTAAAAGCAAAGAATAAGATAAGTGTATATTACTGGTACTCATCCAAGAGGCAGAAACATGGAGGTTAAAGAATGAGCTAAACTTAGAATGTGAACAACGCCCTCAGCCTTGGAAATTAAAATAATAGGTTAAACTCTAAGAGTCAGGAAGAGGGCAGAGTGGGTCAGGGAACATACGCTAGTTAATGAAGGCCCAGTATGTATCATCTACAAGAAATGATCATGGCCGGATTATGCAGTGCGAAGACAACATAACCCATGATCGATAAAAGTAACAACACACTGGATTCCAACAAAAGGCAAGCATACAAGGTGGCGGAAGCGAGTCAGGTTGGCTGGTGATAAATATTTAAGAAAAGGTGGCACACAAGTTGGACAGGGAAGTGTTAATTGAGAGATAATGAGAAAGGCCTATGCCCTCGTTTAACGGTAGTTCGGCTCATGAATGTAATGATGACCATAAATAAATCGAGGGAGAGAAAAATAGCATCCAAACTAGGTATTTTGTTTAACTCTTAAAGGGGCACGTACTGCACTGGAACAGATGCATTACCGTTACGTGTAACCCATCTATTTGTGGCGACAAAAAACAGGGTTTCTTTGGTTTGGTAGCGGCCTTCGCTCCTTAGATATACGACAGCTCACCCCACACGCCATTCGTCTTGAGGGGGAAAGGTCATGACAAGAAAAGCCGCTTAGACTTCTGTGGAGACAGCTGCCTTTTTCACTGTGAGTGCCTTCCGAGACAGCGGCTGAGTGGATGGATAACTGAGGTCCTTTTCAAGCAACATCGACTTGTGTGAAGATTTTTAAGGAAAGGCTGCGTGAAAGTTAGTCTACCACGAAGAAGACTGCAGTGCTACACAGAAAAAACACCGACTCACCGACAAGCGTTTCAACTTTTCAACTTGAAACCGTGCAAAATATTTTCCACAAAATAACGCTTCCAAACTTCCTTATTTGGTAATTAGCTGCAAATAAAAATGCCTATTTCGATTTAAATATGTATGTTATCCGATCATCTAAATGATATTTGTTGATTCACTGAATCTAAAGCTGCGTGTCGTATTTCGTTATCCTCCCAGATAATGTAATGTTGGACGTTAAAAATGATAAGAAAAATAAACGAACCATTGTTAGTGTTGGTAAGCATAAAAGAAAACTGAGCCGCGCTTTACAGTTCTGGTTCATATTACCGTTCCGAGGAATAGAAAAGATGAGAGATTATTTCAGTGGTATAGAGTTCCTCGTTTGTTATTTATCTTCAAATAGTCTCAACGTAAGTATACCATGGGCGATCGTCTTGCGATGCGGTTAATAATGACAGTAAGTGCTAAGAATGCCGGAAACATAACTCCGCCTCTAAAAAACGCAATGATTGCGAAGAACACCGCGAAATGTGCAAAATGCACTAAAATAAATCTTTCCATGCTAGATAAGAGAATTCCTGATGCTTAAACTACATTTAGCACCCTTTTAAACCATTCGTCATAGAAAAAACTACAATAATACAGTGAGATGTTGACCAGAACACATATTTTGTTAACTTAATTTTAAACTTCAAAAATCTCCAAGATTATGAAAGCTCAGCGTTATCTATGGCACCGTTCAGAATTATGCAGTTCATTATTCACCTTCAGAACGCTATCTATTTTCGCATAGTTGCAACTTACCTGAGGGGGTGGAGCTGTCACCGATGACTTCATCTATGATTAGTTCTTTCCGAACATAAATCCGAACATAATTTTTTTATGCGCAATCGTCTTGTGATGCGGTGAATAATAACAGCGACTACTTTAAGAATGCGGGGAGATAACCTCGCCTCTCTGAAAGCGCAATGATAGAAAACAACTCTGCGAAATGTAAGAAATGCACTGGAAAGAAACTTTCCATGCTAAACTACACGCTAGGTAAGAAAATGTATGATATATAAACTGTTATAAAATGAAATGAAAATTGGTGTGTGAGGGAAAATAATGGCGGAGTAAGTGTCTCACGTATCTCGGGGGACGACTGAACATCCCCATCGGGGAAGGGATAAAGGTGGGACTGAGAGAAGAAATGAAGATAGAGGTGCCGTAGTGGAGGGCTCCGGAATAATTTCGACCATATGGAGATCTTTAACGTGCACAGACATCGCACAGCACACGGACGCATTGCGGTGTTCAAAAAAATTTCCTGCGTCTCTTCCTCCTCTGCTCAACTTTTCCTGCTTCGCACCAGGGTTGCTGGTCACGCCGATGCAGACGCGGACAGAAAAATTTTAATCACTAAGGAGCTCGCTACTAGCAGTTAGAGCTTTAAGAACCTAACAGCTACAATATTGCTTTCTTTTTCAGGGAATTAAATTATATCCGACACAAATGAATTTTTTTTCGCAAGTAAGGTATAAAATATAAGAGCAGGACAGCATTTAAACCGGTAAAACGTCGAAAATTCCAAAACAAGTTTATAAAATGCCAAACACATGCGTCATTTGTTAGCAGGCTGTTCGGCGCAGTTTATTGAACATATTTACTCGATACTTCTCGTTGGAACCTTCTTCGTACTATCTGTTAAATACGATTGGTCCATTTAATCGCTATGTTTGTGTCAAAAATTTCATTTCAACCTATGAGGATGAAGCCGGACTAGTTTTTCATTTGGTATTGGTAAGTAAACCAGATGCATTTTTGTGAAATATACGTACAGTCGCTAATTTACCATTCCTTGCGCAGCTTTTATTAGCTATGACATTTAAGAGCCAGATACGAAGATCAGGAATTGTTTCAACGAGGTGCTGAAATTTTCACCACCACATTAAACGCACACAACCCGGCCAGGCATGAGAAATTATATCAAACGTCTTTTATCAAAAAATTCATGGTATGCATGAATACACCAGTAAAGTGTCGTGCGTCAACATTTTATTGGACACCAACAAAATCATCATCATCGTTGTCAACCTGACTGCACTCACTGCAGGGCAATGGCCTCTCCCATGTCTCTTCAATTAACCCTGTCTTTGCCAGCGGCGCCCACCATACACCTGCAAACTTCTTAATCTCATCTGACCACCTAAAATTCTGCCGCCCTCTGCTACGCTTGCTTTCTCTTGGAGTCCACTCCGTTACCCTTCTGGACCAGCGGTTATCTTCCATTCGCTTAACATGCCCTGCCCAAGCCCATTTCTTCCTCTTGATTTCGACTAGGATGTCACTAACCCGCCTTTGTTTCTTCGCCCACTCTGCCGGCTCCGGTTTCTTAATGTTACACCTAACATTTTTCTTTCCATGGCTCGCTACGTTGTCCTTAAGTTAAGCTGAACCTTTTTCATTAGCCTCCACGTTTCTGCCCCGTAGGTGAGTACCGGTAAGATGCAGCTGTTGTACATTTTTCTCTTGAGGGATATTGCTAAACTGCCAATCACGATCGGAGAAACCCCGCCGTTTTCGCTCCACCCTATTCTTATCTTTTTAATTGTACCCCTCTCATGATCCGGATCAGCTGTCACTACCTGACCTAAGTAGACCTTTACCACTTCCAGACCCTCGCTGCCAATTGTGAACTGCTGATCTCTTGCTACACGGTTGAACATTACCTTGACTTTCTGCATGTTAATTTTTACACCCAGCGTTCTGGTCTGCCTGTCTAACTCATTGATCATGATTTGCAGTTCACCTCCTCAGTAACTCAGCAAGGCAATGTCATCAGCGAATCGCCGAATATTCAGGTATTCTTCGTTAACTCTTATCCCGACGAGTTCCTAATTCAGGCCTCGTAATACCTCCCACCATTCGTTATTGGAATTTTATTCCTGACTTTACTGGGGACTATGGTAGCTGTCCAGTTGCTATATATATCTTTCAGTATTTTGAGATAAGGCTCTTCTACACCCTAATTCCCCAATGACTGTATGACGGCTGAAGTTTCCACTGAGTCAAATGCTTTCTCGTATTGAATGACGCCTTCGAAATGTAGTTAGGCAAAATTCCTGATTAATGTGCATTATTACGTTTTCCTTGTGTCCAAAGCGAAGGAACGGAGGCGTGTCTTCCGCTTGAGTTTGGGCCATATAATGAATACGAGGAATAATGATGTACCGTATAACTGCTTCCTAAGGAGTGCCTGTCATTAGGCCTCTTCTGCATTACCTCACTTCCAACTTCCCATTGGCTGCAGATCAGTTGACCAAAGCAACAGCACGAACTGAGGTGCAGTAAGGGTCCTAAGAATACCTGGCTCCGGAGAGGCGGCTGTTGCAAAGTGAACCTAGCAAGTTAAACGCTACACGTATAGATAACGAAAGCAAAATATCCGCAATTCTTCAATGCTTTGCTCATGGCGCATTCGTATGCTGAACGTTTGCCCAGATCCTCTTTTTGTTCTTTAAATGATGCGACGGGATGCAGTTGCTGTGCGGTTAGTTGCCACTCAGCTGAATCAGACGACAGATTTAATGCTGCTCGTTTTCATATCAGCTAATATTAGCAATTAGTTTTTGGGGAAAGAAAATGGCGCACTGTCTCATGTAGCGTTGGACACCTGAACCCCGCCGTAAGGGAAGGAATAAAGGAGGAAGTGAAAGAAGAAACGAAGAAGGAGGTGCCGTAGTGGAGGGCTCCGGAACAATTTCGACCACCTGGGGATCTTTATCGTGCACTGACATCGCACAGCCCACGGGCGCCTTAGCATTTTTCACCAATAAAAACGCAGTCGCTGCGGTCCATATCAGCTGCTAATAGCGTATTTATTACCTCATATGAAGGACACATTTCGGAGCGAAATGTGTCAAATGAACCTGTTTCTCTGAAGTGCATCCAAAACACCTACGCAAAGGATTACACTGCCGTAGACTTTAGAGTTTAGAGTTTAGAGCAATGTTCCAGGAACGCCTTCCTAGCCCAAATTCGCTGGGATGCTGGGCGCCTGCCCTGAAGACGGTTATATCCACTTTCCGGGTGGGCGTCAGGAAATATTCCACCGGCGAATTCTTTACAAGTGTCAGAAGAATATAATCATATTAAAGAGTTGTATTTGGGCTTCATATTTTTCTCTTTAAGACCACAGCTCAGCCAGGTGTCGTGTCAGAATTTTCCATAGGGAGAAGAAAATTTAGCGACATACACTACATCTTCACCACCTAAACGCGGCATTAGGCTTTGCGATGCTGATTTACTGAGATGGAGAACGACCAATTTAAGAAATAAGGAGAGTGTTTAAGGAAAAAGACTGAAAACCAGCCTGCTGATCGAAAATTAAACCGAATACGCCAAAAAACTTACTGTCTGGTGTGGCATCTGATTCCGTGGAAACATTCCCCTTCGTAGTAGTCGTACCCGTTGTGGATGTTTCTTCAGTTTCAGTACCTGTGGGTTTTGGGCACAGTGAAAGGCGCCTTTTTAGACAGCAGTACTAACTGTAAACTTAAACTCGGAAGGGCAAGATGGCTTCCAGTGCTACAGAAACGCATTGAGGAGCTTACCGCTAAAAACCTCTTAAAATAATTTTTGTTATAATGATGATGGCAGAATTGGGCTGTGAGGAAGACTCCTCCATGGCACGCAAGTTAGGGAAGATGGCTAGGAACTCATTTCCCTTATGATAGACCCACAACATTATCCGCTTTGCAATACTGTCAGTCCCGCCGCCGAAAACGGTCGCTGATGCTACTTTGTGCAAGATGTTCAAGTGCAAGATGGTCATCTCGGCGCCGCGACAAAGTGGTCGAGTGGCAATTCGTGTTCGTCTATGGCATATTTCTTGTTTGTTATTCTTCCTCAATGTCTTTCCGAACAAAAGGCCAATTGTGCTGGTAGAAATAAAAAAGTAACCCCCTTATGCTCCAAGTTGAGAAAAATTGCCGTTAAAGAAAGAAACCGCTAATATCTGAATTTATCTATTAAATTGAGTAAGAATAATACTATTTCCATTTTTTATTTTTTAGAGATGATCACGTGTTACGCCGTCGGTAAATTGGCTGTTGTTATCACCACTACAGGCCACGAGCAACTGCACTGACGGATAAAATTTACTGTTCAGGTTGGAGGGTGAGTTTCCATGTTTTTGAGATACAAATCTACTGTTTCCTCGGGCTTCCATTGCAGTTGGAGCTTATGTAATTATTAAATATAAATAAGTCTATTACCGCTTGCTCATTTTAGACGGAGATTATCGAGAAACGCTCCTGCTCCTAAATCTGCGTGCCCTTAATCAAGGCCGGTAAGGGCTCCGTCTTCCATGGTGGCCAAAATATTACGATTAACCAATATTTCCAGCATTGCTTCAGCCTTGACATGAGAAAACCAGAATTTCTCGCTTCTTACAAGAAAAAAAATGCTCTCTCTAATTTGAGTGTATTTTTCGAAGGCAAACAATGCTTGTTTCACTATAAGCTTCTCCGGCCAACCGGTGCGTAAAGTTTCGTGCACGAACTTCTCGCATCCCAGGCGCTCTATCTACTCCTGGACTGCAAATTCCAGATGGTTCCTACTCTAGCTTCTGCAGCACATGTGACATGCCTATTTTAATGAGTTGTTTCTTGTGGACTTACTTTGACTTGTACTGGGTTTTATCACAAATTCCCGGTGCCTCCTCACATTCAATGTTTTATAAGCCTTGGTAGTGTAGCAGATTGAGCTGCTCTGCAAGTCCATCATTGCTTGTCGAAAACCGTTAAATTATCCATAATGCCCGATGATTCCAGACCACGTAAGGAAAGTTCGTCGTCGGAGAAATCGCAGCAAGTGTACAGACGTCCCGGCGTGAATTGGATGAATGCAGGCGTAATGCGAGCGGAAATAGAAGCCCTTGCTCATGCTTTTTATAAACTGTAATAGCATCTCGCGCATGCCAAACTCAATAAACAGCACTCAATTTTAGCCTTTTTGATAACGTCCGGTGGCTACTCGAAATGACGGCTATGTTTTTATATTATATTTATATTTTCAATAAAACAGCCTCGAATATTCTCAGAAGCAGCGGATATTTGTATTGAATATTCTCAGAAGCAGCGAATATTTGTGAAAATATTCTATTCGTATACGGTTTTGTTCTCTTAATATTAGATTGGAATCCGATTCGATTTTCAGCTAAACGCCGTTTCTGACGCTGAATAGAGTCGCTGCGCGTTCCCCTGGCTTCTATCCATATGAGTCTAGCAAAGTATACACTATTGGTATTCCATTCGGTTCAAGGAAAGTACTATTAGCATGCCCCTGAGTTCTCGATAGGCAGCACAGCATTGCAATTTTTCCAGAAATACATCGAATTGTCGCAATTGTTAAGCACGACCCGTACGTGGGGAGTGAAATAAGTAAGAGAAGAATGGCCCGGAGTGCATTGAGCGGGCACTGCCATGTCATGAATAGAAACTTATCAGTATTTTTTAAAAGCAAAGTATAAAATAACTGTATATTACTGGTACTCATCCAAGAGGCAGAAACGTGGAGGTTTTTTTTTAATGGTTTTGGGGAAAGGAAATGGCGCAGTATCTGTCTCATATATCGTTGGACACCTGAACCGCGCCGTAAGGGAAGGGATAAAGGAGGGAGTGAACGAAGAAAGAGGTGCCGTAGTGGAGGGCTCCAGAATAATTTTGACCACCTGGGGGTCTTTAACGTGCACTGACATCGCGCAGCACACGGGCGCCTTAGCATTTTGCCTCCATGAAAACGCAGCCGCCGCGGTGTGGTTCGAAACCAGGTACTCCGGATCAGTAGCCGAGCACCCTGACCACTGAGCCACCGCGGCGGGTACAAAAAAGAGCTAAACTTAGAATGTGAACAACGCCCTGAGCCTTGGTTAAACATAATAAAATAATAGGTTAAACTCTAAGAGTCAGGAAGAGGTCAGAGTGGGTCAGGGAACAAACGCGAGTTAATGTAGTCTCAATATGTATCATGTACAAGAAATGACCGTGGCCAGATTATGTAGTGCGAAGACAAGATAACCCATGATCGATAAAGGTAACGCACTGGAATCCGACAAAGGGCAAGCATAGAAGGTGGCGGAAGCGAGTCAGGTAGGCTGGTGATCAATTTTTGAGAAAAGGTGGCACACAAGTGGCACAGGGAAAGGTTAATTGAGCGATGATGAGAAAGGCCTACGACCTCCTTTAACAGTAGTTTGGCTGATGAATGTAATGATCACAACAAATATTTCGAGGGAGAGAAAAAATAGCATCTAAATTAAGTATTTATTTTAACTCTTAAAAGGGCACATACTGCACTGGAACAGATGCATTACCGCCACGTGCAACCCATCTGTTTGTAGCGACAAAAAACTGCGTTTCATTTGTTTGCTAGCGGCCTTCCCTCCTTAGATATACGACAGCTCACCCCACACGCCATTCGTCTAGAGGGGGAAAGGTCATGACAAGAAAAGCCGTTTAGACTGCTATGGAGACAGCTGTCTTTTTCTCTGTGAGTGTCTTCCGTGACAGCTGCCGAATGGAAGGATAACTAAGGTCATTTTCAAGCAACATCGCCTTGCGTGAATATTGCTAAGGGAAGGCTGCGTGAGAGTTGGTCTACCATGAAGAAGACTGCGGTGCAACACAGAAAAAAAAACGACTCACAGACAAGCGTTTCAACTTTTCAGCTTGAAACCATGCAAGATATTTTTGACGAAGTCACGCTTCCAAACTTCCTTATTTGGTAATTAGCTGCAAATCAAAAGGCTTATTTCCTTTTAAATGAGTATGTTATCGGATCATCTAAATGATATTTGAATCTAAAACTAATCTAAAACTGAATCTAAATCTACGGGATGTTCTTCGTTACCCTCCCAGATAATGTAATGTTGGAGGTTAAAAATGATAACAAAAATAAACGAACCGTTGTTAGTGCTGGTAAGCATAAAAGAAAACTGAGCCGCTCTGCACGGTTCTGTTTCATATTACCGTTCCGAGGAATAGAAAAGATGACAGATTATTTCGGTGGTATAGAGTTCTTCATTTCTTATTTATCTTCAAATAGTCTGAACGTAAGTATTCCATGGGAAATCGTCTTGCGATGCGGTTAATAATGACAGCGAGTGCTAAGAACGCGGGAAACATAACCACGCCTTCCTGAAAACGCAATGATTGAAAAGAACACCGCGAAATCTGCAAAATGCACTTAAAGGCAACTTTCCATGCTAGAGAAGGAAAATTCCTGATTCATTAACTACATTTAGCACCCTTTTAAACCATTCGTCATAGGAAAAACTAAAATAATACAGCGAGATGTTGACGAGAACACATATTTTGCTAACTTAACTTTGAACTTCAAAATTCTCCAAGATTATGACAGCTCAGCGTTATCTATGGCACCGTTCAGAATTATTCAGTTCATTATTCACCTTCAGAACGCTATCTATTTTCGCATAGTTGCAAGTTACCTGAGGAGGTGGAGCTGTCATCGATGACTTCATCTAAGAGAGAACCATAAGCTATGATCAGTTCTTTCCGAACATGAATCCGAACATAACTATTTTATGCGCAATCGTCTTGTGATGCGGTGAATAATAAGAGCGACTACTTTAAGAATGCGAGAATATATCCCCGCCTCTCTGAAAGCGCAGTGATAGAAAACAACTGTGCTAAATGTAAGAAATGCATTGAAAGGAAATTTTGCATGATAAGCTACATGCTAGGTCAGAAAATCTATGATGTATAAACTGCATCTAAAACTATTTTAAACAATTAGGGATAGCTGTTAGTAATATAATGCCGCCATACGGTGATCCGAACACATACTCATATAACTGTGCTTCGAACTTGAAAATTCTCAAGAATCTAAAACCTAAGGAGATGCAGCTCCCTGTGATGACTACATTTAGGATATAGAACCATAAGCCATCATTAATTCAGTGTTTATGTGTGAAAATACTGAAAGCTGGCAATTAATAAGTTTATAGGCAGCCACGACTGCCAGACACTATAAGCACAATACAGCGTTACCTCAAATATATTGTGCGGCTCTATAGTTTTGTTTAATTCATGAAAAACTCTCCAGTGCCTTGCAGGGAGCCACTTACTGCCTTCCTATTGCTAAGCGATAGGTTCAATGTAGCAACCTTGTTCTCGGTGCACAATTTAGAGTCTATTGCAGAAATAACTGCACTTACACGTTTTCTGCTAAATATAATAACCATGTGAGAAGGAACAGTGCGCTCTTGACTGTTTGCCCGGCGTGCTAGCAATATTGATTTCGGCATAACCGATCGGCGCCTTAGGGTGCGCTCTCTCATTTTCATTGGTGGTAGAGGTCAGGGGTGATTACATTTATTTTCCCCTGTCGTATAACATAAGAACGCCAATAGCCAATAGAGGGCTCCCTTGTTTTTCCATTTCTCTAGCGATAAGATTAGGCAGAGATTCTTCTCCCATATGTAAGGTCATCGTCGAAGGATATTTTGCACCGCATTGGTAAACTGATTAAAGAAACTCCACCAGCCTAATCCTACTGTTTTTACGCAGTTCACAGAAGTTGCCTAGCATGATATGACAATCACAAGAGGAACAAAGGCATTTCAACTGTTGTGAACGTGTTGAAAATATTACGGTGCAGTTTACTTCCTGAAGACAGATAGCAAGGAATAAAAACACTACTAATGTCACCCATTCTAGCTTCACAACTTGAGCAATGTTGATTAATTTACGAACTGCTCAGAACTGTCTGTGTTTTAATGTCCAACCAAGAAGTAAATTTTTGCATTATATAGCCATCAAAACATCTTTGCTAAGTAATTTATATCCCCTCAATAGCTCGTTTCCTACATTAGGTGCACGCGATTTCTGGAACATCTCTTTTACTCGCGCCGTTTAGCCTGTTACGCTCGCTGACACCCGTCTGCTCAATTTCACATCGTAAGAATCTGCTGAAGAACCCCGAAAACAAGAAAAAGACACCTAGAGTCGACATCTAATTGACCATTCTACGCAGGAGCTACTGTCAGTTCGCACTAGGAAATATCCGTTCCTGATATCATATGCTAATCCAATTCCATACCACCATTTGTCCAGGTTTTCCTCGGCTGGAATGCACTGGGTTACCCTAAGATACAACAGATGATGTTTCATTCGGATTACGTGTGCTTCCCATGTGTGTTTATTTTGCGTGATCTTACACAGGATAGCCATATCTCATGTTTCTTAACCATAGCGGCATCTTAGTTTTCCATAAACTTACGCTTATCAATGTCCTTTTCACTCTTTGCTGCACTTCCCGCAACATATTTTCTGCCACTCATGGATACACACAAGTTTCTACACCATGGAAGTACTGGCAAAATTGAGTATGTCTTTACGCTCCTTTCAAATTGCTACATTAGAAGTTATCCTTAGAAGAGCAGCCGTATCGTGAAGATATGTCCAGGACAAACGTCCTCGTCGCTGAGCTGCCGCATTACAAGCATATTGTATTCAAATTCTGTGCATTGGGTATATTTTTCAAATGGTAATTGGCCACAAGAACCAATACGGCTCGCTAAAATGCTCCCTTGCGATTTGCCATCAATGACTATTAGAGAAATGCATCCTTTCGAGGGGGCGCTCTTGACCTGGGTAGGAGACCTTCATCGGCAGCAGTTCTTCGCTTGTACGACAGAAGAAATGGCATTCAAAATGTTTTTTGGAAGCTCTTGAATGTTTTCGGTGTGGTTATGTTATACATATTCAAAATCTCAAAACAGGAGAAACATTTACCAGGTTTTTTTGCTTACCTCACGCAATGTTCAGTGCGAATGTGTCGAGTAATTTTGGAGGAGTAAGATAACCTGTCAGTCATGGTTGTTGTGCCAACAAAGATTTAAAAAAAACTATCCGGAAACGTATCATTTACACTAAGTTCGCAAGTATCATTTGTCGTTTAACTACCACAAATGGATTAAAAAGAGAAACATCTGGTGTTTCCGAGTGGAATCGTTGAACCTTGCGCTTAATGCACCCTATATCCTCAATGTCGGTAATACGTTGGAGCACCTTAGCGAGTAGTAGGTTCCTTACACCACCTCGCGCGTTCACTTGAAGTCACTAAAACACTTACCGTTCACGGTAATGGTGTCATTAGTCTCTTCAACTGAAATAGACAGTAATATCGATAAATTATTCGCACTATAGCACACAAAATTTCGGAGACAGAACGAAACCAAAACAATTGCATGTGCAATTAAGCTCCGCCCAAATGGTATGACGATATAGTGTTAAAGGTTATTTCCTACTTTAGTTGGTAAATAGTTCCTTGATTGATTACACACTATCAACATACGTCAGTAGGCATACTGGACAATGTGACAGGCTTCAAGACACAGATGGACCCCTTTAACCAGGTGGAACGAACGTTTTACAGTGGCCTCGGAGTAGCGTGTCTGAATCTCATAGACAAACCTTATCTCTAGTTTTAATCATTTTCATTCCACAGCCTAACGTCTGAAGTTACTACCATCTCGAACAAACCTCACTTATCGGAACAACGCGCACTGCGTTTCCTGCGAAGCGCCGCTTTAACACTGCCGCGTTAAAATTAGTCTTCTCAGCACCCAGAAATGAAGGTTAATACTAATACCCTAGTTGCTCATTATGAAAAACCTAACACCTGCCAAGAAAAGGAAGAACAGTAGGGTGTTCCTTGTTCACATATAAAAAGAAAAACGAAATGGCCGTGTTTATACGAGGGAAGGTCGCTGTAATGAGCATGCGTATGCTGGAGGCATGGTGCCACGTGTTCAATTAAGTGCGTGCGGAGTTGATTGGATTTGGAATGACGCTAGGAGTAGGCGGGACGGTAATGATTTCTCGGTGGATATGATACTGGCTTCGTCCCAGGCTATAATGTGACCGGTGCACTTTTGGTGATCTGCCGAGGCGTTTTCCTCGGTGCGCCCCTTGGCAACGCCATTTTTTTGCCCCCTGAGCCGTCTCCTGTAGTCCCCAGTTTCGCCGATGTAGGCTGCGTCGCAATCCTGACAAGGAATCTTATCTTGTGATACCTCGGGATATCTAGTGCTATCTAGCTTGTCTTTCATTCGCACAAGTTGCTCTCTCAGCTTGTTTGCAGGCACGTGGCAGATTTGAACATCATAGTGACTGAAGATTCTTGCCAGTGTTTCGCTCACACCAACAGCCGGAGAGGCCGTCTGAATGATTTTGCGGATTCTGAATAAGGTGTGCTGAAATGGAACAGAACACGATTAAATCGTGCTTGCGTGCGGAACTTATCCTGCGCTTAGCATATTACTCACATAACATTTTGCGTAGATGTTTATTCTGGGGCAAACGAGATACATCTCTCTGATTCATTGCAAACAGCTGTAGTTGTATATAGAACTTAACCAATTTTAACCATCAAAATGTTTGCTTTATACTCACAGATAACTAGCAGCAACTCCCCACTGGCCTGCATATTGCGCATTTTTAGGCTAAATATTTGCCCTGGGTGTGTTTTCCTGCTTTAAGTTGCTGCGACAGGAGCCGCTAGGTGTGCAGTCACTTATGACTAAGCTGAATCAGACGCGTATTTGATTGAGGTCGTTTTCATCTCAGCTGATAATACGGTATATATGACCTGATATAATGAATATATTTCTTAGAGAAGTGTTTCAAATCTACTTTTTACAGAGAAGTGTATTAAAAAAACATCTACGCAAAGAATCACATCACCATAGACATTAGAGTTTTTCCTTGGACTTCGTATTTCAGAATCTCGACAAGAACGTGGAAGTTCACTCTTATGTGGGGCAGTGTTAAGAATTAAGCACATGGTGATTTTCTGTCAGAACGCTTTGCATTTTGAGAGCGCCACCCCAGCAGGCGTGGCACTCGATTATGTTTACATGAAAGAGACAAAACCAACGCCTTTATTTATTTCTGTTTACGCGCCAAAAAAAAAGGAGAGCTTTTAATGAATGAGTTAATACGCAGTGGGTACTGCGTTTCATAGGCCCAAAATGTTATCTGAAAGTATGTTGTTCAGCACTATACTCGTCTGTGCCTTATACGGAGCCACCTCCTGCCCTCCTTCTTCAATGCAATAGATGTAATGCCGCCGCTTTGTTTTGGGTGCACTGTTTAATATGTATTGTAAGAGAGCAGCACGTTGGGCTTAATGATACCGGCTCATGACTAAGAAAACCGTTACTGAGTGAAAATATATGGCAACTGTTAAAATATATTCTAAAATAATCGCGCTTCCGCGTTTGCTGGCAAACATGATTTTCAGGCGAGAAGGTTGTACTCGACTGCCGGCACTGAGTGCTAGCGAGCTTAAGTTGGATCTAGCGGATGGGCGGCTTGGTGTCTGCCCTCCCACGCTCATTAAAGATGCTGGACAAGTAATGATATTAATATTCTTGGTTTGGTTTGGTTTATGGGGGTTTAACGTCCCAAAGCGACTCAGGCTATGAGGGACGCCGTAGTGAAGGGCTCCGGAAATTTCGGCCGCCTGGTGTTTCTTAACGTGCACTGACATCGCACAGCACACGGGCCTCTAGAATTTCACCTCCATCGAAATTCTACTGCCACAACTGCGATCGAACCCGCGTCTTTCGGGCCAGCAGCCGAGCGCCATGACCATTCAGCCACCGCGGCGGCTTCGATATTTTTTTCCAATTGTAAAACTTAAGAGCGCCAATAGTGGGAACCCTTGGCTGTGCGTTTCTCTAGCGACAGGGTTAGGAAGCGTTTTTCTCTCATACACGGAGTCAGCGTCAAAGATTGTTTTGCGTGCACGGGCAAACTCGCTGGAAAGCTGCACCAGCCCTATCCGCACTTCTCTACGCCGTTCAGGGCATTGGTTGATCGTGTTATGACAATGAGGTGAGGAAAGAGAGCCTTATAATTGATGTGAACTTTTTGGCAGTATTACGGTGCAGTTTTCTGCATGAACAGAGATACCAAGAGAGAGAAATATTAACACTACTAATGTCATCCGTTTAAACGTATCAAAAGCCTAACTTGAGAAACTTTCCTTAGTATTTTCGGCTTAGCACCGAGGCTAGATTTCCCCAAGTTTCATCGCCAAATAGGGAATTCGAATATCATGGAATGTATGCGTCTTTTCTGGGTTTCGCTGAGCTGTTGAGCAATGCCGAAAAAAAAGAAAATTGCTCAGTGCTTCGGGCCTCTGAATGTACCACCATAAAGTAAACGTTTTCATTACATAGCTGTTAAATCAGCTTTGTACAGGTATTTATAGTTTCGCATCAACACGTTTCTTATATTAACTACAAGCACTTTCTGGCAAATGTGTCTTCCCTGCGCCGTTGAGCCTATTATGCTCGCTAACACCGACTTGCCCAATTTTACATCGTCATATTCTCCTCAAAAACACAAGCAGGATGAAAAAGGAAGCTGCAGTCGGCATCCATTCAACCTTACCACGCACCTGCTACAGTCACTTCTTACTGGGATATATTCATTCCTGATATCATCCATTCACCTCATTCCTTAGTATCTTTTGTTCAAGTTCCCCTCTGCAGCAGTCCAATCCGTTACCCTAAGAGACCACGGGTTATGTTTCTTTCGCATTATATGCTCTGCCCATGTGTATTTATTTTCCGCGAACTCACAAAGAATATCGATATCTCAATTTTGTTCCCCGAACCAAAGTTGTTTCTGAGTTTCTCTTACACTTACATTTCTCAAAGTCCTTTTCGCATTTCGCTACACTTTCCCCAACATAGTAGTTCAGAAGCGTGACTCACTGGGCGAGTTGGTACATGTTCAAGAGAAAAAGACCAGTGAAAAAAAGACGCAGGACGAGGAGAAGGCACGCAAACTGTCGCCACACACAAACTGACACACACAGACACAAACTCAGCATAGTTTCTACCATTTGTGGCTTGGCTCAAGTTTCTGCTTTTGGGGGTAAGTACTGGCACGACAGAGCATATCTATACTTTCCTTTCTATTCCCTACATTAGAAGTTACAGATTGAAGAACGACGGTATCATGAAATTATTTCCAGTATAAGCACCCTCGCTGCAGATGTCTGACAGTCGAAGCGTGTCGCGTGAGATGGTGCACAGTGAGGATACTGCTCAACGAGTTATTGGTCACGAGCACTATTACGGATCATTAAAGTGCTCCTTCAAGATATGCTGCGAGTGGCGATATGACAAAAGCAGGCTACGGAGTGGGCGCTCTTGAAGTGGGTACGACGCCATCATCGACGCCATTTGTACGGTTGTCGGAAAGATTTCATTTCTTCAGGAATTTTTAAGGGTTTGCCTAAATTGGAAGTTTTGTTTCTTCCATGAAATTTTGTGCTGTAAATCTGTGGAAGAATTTTGGAGGAATACCAATACCATCAATTCATGATTGCTGTGCAAACCAAAGGTTAAAACAAAACTGTCTAGACAGGTTTCATTAGCTACTCTGCTCGGAAGTCTCATGTGTAATCTAATCACCACAGATGCATTAAAAAAGAAAAATCTGGTGATTTCTGCTGGTACCATTCAACCTTGCACTTAATGTACCCTCAGTCCCCATTATGATGCGTAATAAGTCAGACCACCTTAGAGAGCAGTCAATATCTTGCGCCTCCTTATGTGCTCACTTATTTTCACTAATATACTTACCGTCGTCTATAGTAGTGTCATTTCCGCTTGTGTCTGTAATGGATAGTAACATCGATAAATTATTCACACCGCAGTATAGAAACTCTCGAAAACGCAAAAAAATCAGAGAAACCCTGGGGCCACTTACGTTCCAAACAAAGGGTTTGATGTGACAGCGTAAAAGTTATATGCTTCTTTTTTTCTTCTTCATTACAATTACACACACTTACGAGAAAATGGCAGTAGGCATACTAGAACACGTGAAAAGTCTGTAGACACAAAAGTCTCTCTTAAGCAAGTCTAACAAACGTGTCACGGGGGCCTAGAAGTGCGTGTTTGATTCGGAAACCAGCTTTCATGTGTTTCATTCCCAAATAAATTTCTCAATTTTCTTTTCAGCGCAATAACACACTGCACATTTTTATGCGTCTTATTGACATTCCTGGAATGCTGCGACCTCTCAGTCAAAAATTTATATCTAATTTTAGGCATTGCCATTCGAAAGCTCAACGTCTGATGTCAAAACCGATTAGTGCTCAGTTTGCGCGTAAACGTGTGCGGCTTTTCAATTGAACAATGGTTTAACGCTGTCTCGGCTAAATTGGTCCTTTCTTAGCGCCCGGAAATGAAATTATATACCAAGACATGAGTTCCTGTCAGACAGCCAGCCGATCAATCTGAATTATTTGGCACTCCCCTCAAGAAGTGTGCCTAAGAATGGAATATTTCTCGCATAAAGATTTGATTCCCTGCAAAGCGTATATGGCACAGGTTATTTTATTTTGTTTGGTTTATGAGGGCTTAATGTACTATAGCTACTCAGGCTATGAGGGACGCCGTAAGAGAGGGCTCCAGAAATTTCGACCACCTGGGGTTCTTTAACGCGCATTAACATCGCACAGTACACTGCCCTCTAGCCAGAAGTCTGAGAAAATGGCTGGAGCCTTCTAGCTATTATGGACACTCGGTATCTTTGAAATTCGGTGTATCTAGTAAATTTCTAACCTATATGCAGCTATGACTGTTCAGTACAATAAAATCGAACCTCGCTGCAAATGTTAATAACACAACGTATAATAGCGAATTAACGCGTACAGCCAAGAAAAAGCTATTCCCCCTAAGAGCTCTCTTAGGATACCATGTATCCAATGGCTGGTTTTTAGGAAATAAAGTTTTTCTGCAAACATGTATGACGGATCCCAGGTCAACGGCACTGACAACGACTACTGCATGACGAAGGCATCTCCCAGTGCTCTTCGTGTGCTCCTGCAATGACTCCCCACTGGCAGGTTTTTCTAACAAACTTTGTGAACTGTCCACAACTCACTCTGAGATGATTTTGCTGTATATCATTCTCCTTACACTCAAATTTGTTTAAAAAAAACCTAACCATTTTTTTCTTTATACAGATATGAATCCCCACAAAAAAAAAACATTTTTCTTTTGATTTTCCGCCATGATATTGTTCACTTTGTTCTGCACCCAATGCATAAGAAACTTTTTTCCGCTGCCGTCCGCACCGTTGCATTTATTTTCGCTAGCCACAGTTTCCGTGCGCAAATGAGTACTACGACGGCATAACTGTTGTATAGTTTCAGCTACAAGGATTGGCCAAGTCGATATTCATGACCTGACAGTGCGTGTTAAGTGCACTACAACACATTCTTTTTGCTCTAGGTATTCCCCTCTCATCACGTGGATCTGCGGTGTTCCTTGCTCTAGATAAATAAAAAGTATTCCCTTTCTGCGAAAAGAGCAAGCATGTTTGGTCTGCCAAGCTGATACACATCGCACATCTGACCGTTACTTAAGTATGCTCGCACACCCCTAAACGAGCAGTGTATGCAAAAGGATATGCACTCAGATTTTGTATGTTTTTTCACCTTTCCCTTGACTGCGACGCTCGCGTTCAGAAGCCAACAGTTTCCGCATTCGAGCAAAGTCAATATCACTTCATTCACAACGCGCACTATATTTCGGCGTATGAATCAGTTTGATTTATTTTACATGAATGACCCTGAGAGACGTTTTCAAATTTTAAAGTTTTATTGCACATTATATGATCGTGATCACCACGACCATCATCATCATCATCAGCCTGACTACACCCACTGCAGGGCGAAGGCCTCTCCCATGTCTCTCCAATTAAGCCGGTCGTTTGCCAGCTGCGCCCACCCTATGCCTGCGAACTTCTTAATCTCATCCGCCCACCTAACATTCTGCCGCCCCCTGCTACGCTTGCCTTCTCTTGAAATCCACTCCGTTACCCTTAAGGAACAACGGTTATCTTGCCTTCGCATCACAAGCGCTACCCTAGCCCATTTCTTCATCTTTATTTCGACTAGGATGTCATTAACCCGCGTTTGTCCCCTCACCCGTACTGCCCGCTTCGGGTCTCTTAACGTTACACCTATAATTTTTCTTTCCAGCGCTCGCTGCCTTTTCCTCAACTTAAGCGGGATCCTTTTCGTTAGCCTCCACGTTTCTGCCCCGTAGGTGAGTACCGGTAAGATACAGCTGTTGTACACTTTTCTCTTGAGGGATATTGGTAAATTGCTATTCATGACCTGAGGTAGCCTGACATATGCGCTCCACCCCATGGTTATCCTTCTACTTATTTCCGTCTCAGGATCCGGATCAGCTGTCACTACCTGCCCTAAGTACACACATTCCTTTACTACTTCCAGTACCTCGCTTTCAATTTTCAACTGCTGTTAGAACCCTTGCTAGGCTGACGAACATTACATGTTTGCTTGTTTTATTTACAGTGCGCTTCGACCATGCAGGTAGCTTGCATTTGGGGAGGCAAGCAACTAATACACCAAGAATGGACACAGAAATAAAACGTGCCCACACAGAACATATAGCCGTGAAAAATGCATCAAATCGATAATACATGATACGTTACTTGGCAGCATATACTGGAAATTAAAAGCAAGAAATAATGGTGATAGCTTTAGCACCTTAGTACTGCAAAACGGCAGACAGTTTTAACGAATGATCATTCCGTTGTGAGATAAGTGAAGCAAGAATCATCTGTTCGACTTTAACAATAAGCTATATCCCTTTGTCCGAATTCGATGTTGTAGAGAGGTTCTCTATTACAAGTTTGCAGCACATCATCATTATACACAATTCATAATCATGAAAATTACTGATATATTTCAACATCTGGCACACTTTATTTGATGTTGGAAAGGTGGTGAAATATACACACATCAGATGAACTTCAGTGCCCCGCATGGATATACATCATTCCTTACCAAGCTGCCATAGTTTTCATTTATTCATTGAAAATAATGTTTAAAGAGTTCAATGTCTATATTTTTTCATGGTAGTTCATAGTGGTTCAGCTAATCGTAACAAGAGGTGCATGCTGGCGAAAAAAAAGGGTTCACACTGTGAATCTTATCCAAATAGTTTATGGATGTGCTTTCGGACTCACCATTGACTGGCAGATAGTCACGAGGGAGGTCCTCTGAAGAAAATCAAAATTTTCACACTTGGTCATATATATCACCAATGTAAACTGTACAACAGTGAAAAATACATTTGCTATTTAAATACCTAACGGTAATATGAGTACAATGCAGGTCTGTATAAAATGATGTACGGCACCATGAGCGGCCGTGTGCAGAGAAACTTCCGTGGTTCAGAATACGCAGTCTGCATGAAACCTTTTGAGCATAGGTTTTAGAGCCATGATTTTCATAGTTTTCTAAAGATGTTATTGTTGTCGAAATTCGCTTCATTATCACCCCGCGACCTCTCCCATTTGCAAAGGCACAAGTGCTTATTGCAACGATTATATTATCTGTTGACCTGTAGAATATTCTTCACAAAGTTTTCAAAGGGGTCCTCATTAAACACGAACCCCCCCCCCCCCCCTCCCTAATGCAGCTGCTAAGTGGCTGCTTCAGACGGCATCGATATTCGACGCCGTGTGGCCGCACAAGCTTTGCGGCAGGGACCAGAAGCGAACAGTAGCGTAGAGTGTTTGCTGGCAGACCCAGCAACACTTGGATCTGGCCTTTGCGTGCTCCAAATATGCGGGTTCCCGATATCGAGTAATGAGTACAATGACGCGAAGAAAGACAGAATTGTGACACAAAGCACAAACAAAATAGGTTTATCAACAAGAGAAAGTACGTGCCGCTGCAGCCTGTACACAAAGAGTTAAGCGCGATATTTCGCAGTTAGTGTTGTCGAGACGATAGCAAGGAAGGATCAGAGAAAAATGAAAGCATGAATTGAGTGCGAGGCCAAGAGTCAGCGAGTACATTTACTTTGGAATTGAGGCAGAACCAATTTGGTTGCATTCTATTATTGAGCTATCGCTAAGTTTCCCTGTGCACAGGTTAGCATGCTCTAATAAATTTTTTCGTTCTCCTACGCGAATTGTAAATTCTCAATAAAATGAGCCATCTCTGTACAATATTCTGATTATCAACCGTTTCTTGAGCACGTATTACTGCGGAAGCACTGCTGTGATGGGTATACCCCGAGCATGATCTTGCAATATTTGTATGCTTGCGGTGTCTGTGGGTTCGTGCCATGTTAAAGAAATAAATCAAATCAGTGTTCTCAACTGGGATTCGAACCCATATTAGCGCAAGCAGATAAGTTTTGCTGACCACTACGCGAGAGCACTAGGCTATCGCTACAGCCGAACACGCTCCGTGTTATGCAGGAAGACACTATAGGGATGTTCATTGCAGATAATCCTTTTCACTAATTCTACTCTGAAACTAACGTTCGCGTTTTAAGCTGTGTGGCGGTAGTGACAGAGAAATGTGCGCTGCATGAGTTGACGTGAACAATTTGGCGGAAGACAAACGGCACTAGAGGAATACGCGTTGGCGCTGGCAACATTGCTGCAGAATCGCGTGACGCGAGCATAGGCCGCAGGCGTGGGTTCAATAAATTGGCATGAACGATGAAAAATTTGAAGAGCCACAAAACAAGTTCCCTGGGTGAGTGGACACCTAAATCGCGCTTTAATGTACGTGGCGGGGGAGTGCACTTTGGATACTGTGCTTTCGCACAATATTTCAGGCTCAGCATTCCTAAACCGCCCGCCAATTTTTTTCCTTTCGTAATGAGCGTACTCTTGCCTTTTGGTGCCGTCTGCTGATAACGTCTGCGAATGCTAGCAGGCGTTTTCTTTTGAGCGCCAAAAATTAGCCAATAATATAACGCCCAATATGTCGAATGGCTAGACAATTGTTCCTCACCCCCCAAAACGAATCGCTAATAAATTTTTTCCCGCGAATAATTGAAGAACAGATAGAAATCGCGATAAGCGGACATGTGCTCCTATATTCGTCCTCTCATATTAAGTATTTTAGCCAATGGTTGCGTTCGAGCTTCATGCTGAATGCCTTTAGGGGTGCTAAGATGAGCTCTACTTTTACGTGGTAGCGTATACAGCTTGTTTTGGTTCTAACAGCAGTCGCCTTGACAAAGGATTGAGCGAAAGGCCTAAGAAACGGGACCCAGAGGTTTCAAATGAACACAGAAATTCTCCGGCATTGGGGTTCGAACTAAGGTTCTCTGCTTCTCAGGCGGGCCCGCAACGCATGTGCCACGAAGAGATTTCTTTTCTTTATTCTCTGTTGCGGAAAATGCAAAAACACCCTAACCGTGTCGGTTGCTATGACAAAAATGTTTTGTGCTTTCGTTTTAACGAGAGAATCCATCACCACAGTGGCTCCTTCACAAAAGCCTTGGTTTCTGAGGATATACCTCAGGTGTCATACATTCTCAACAAAATATCTGCACACAAGGCGGACTCCGAGATCACAGTTCCTGACTACCATTCCAGACAGGCAGATTGCATGCAAGCCAAAACGAAACAGCACATCACATGGAGTGAACTCCTTGTTAGCAGTGAAAACCTGATTCCTCGAGGCGTGAACGGAAGGGCTTTTTTTAAGGGTGTGCTGCAGGACGTCCCAAAAGATTACGGCCTCGCAGCAATCGAAAAGTGCTTGTTCGAGAGTGTGGTTTTCTACAAATAAGGCAATTAGTCCCCTATGGCTGAAAAGCGCCTTCTCTCTCTCAGAACTAAGTTTTACCACGCAACGTATGGGTATGCATTTTGAAGAAAAAGGTTTTAACTTCCGCTGGGACCTTCATATTCTTAACCCCTATTCAAAATTCTTTATACGTGCCTTGGCCACCGCTGTACAGGGACCTATACATTGGTTCTAGAAACATGGCGTCTACTAAATCGGAATTCAGTTGTTTGCATTTCACATTGGAGAGGTGCTCCATTGAAAATCGAGCTCTCAGAAATTTACAAGCACTAACGGCTTCCCTCATGCACCCGTTAACAGAGTATCTTAGACAGTCTTCAGAAAGAAAGACTATATTTTGAACAGCAGACGCGAGGACCGGCTGCCGGAATGTTAGAATAAAAGGGTAGCGTTTTTCTGTGAGAAACATGAACCTCGACACCAATTCTTTCACAGTGAGATTAGGTAGCACCAGATTTCCACCAGCTGAAAGCCGCTAAAGTTTGCAACGGCTTGTTCTCACAAAGGTGGATTGCCAAAGAAATTTTCCGCTCGGTGAATTTTCTTTACATTCTCTAGATTGCAGAACAAAACCTTCAGCGTTCACCGCAATTTTCCAGATAAGAAAACATTGCAAATGACCGCCCGCGCAATTATTGACAAATCTCCATCTCCCCATCTATTCGCCTGCTCTTCTGGTTAAGAGGTTTTCGCGCTCCAGTACAGATAATTATTTTGATAGTGACCCAAGGGGATCCCAAGGTAAGTGCGCGGAGTTCGCGCAACCTTCACATTTTTGTAAACTTAACGAGGGCAACTCAAGTCGCCTTGCCATAACCCAGCAGATTTATCTAGACTTATGCGACCACCAACCACATCACAAGATCTTTGCGCCAGTCTAACTGCATAACTAACAATTTCCTCATCGACAAAAAAAACCAGCCAATTCACCAGCATACTGCAAAACTTTTATTTTGTACCATTCTACACTAAAAGCTCCTATGGTATTACTCGCAGTTATTTTTGCACAGAACGAATAATTCCAAGCATAGCGCGAACAAAAGGAGAGAGTGGGATTCCCTGCCTCACTGACGAGCGGACTGGTATATTTTCAGTTAATTCGTTGTTAATGGTTATCAACGAGAGGGTGGCAGCTATCATAATTGCCCTTAATAAGAGGTACAAGCTGAAGGTGGTGCATGCCTACGCGCCTACATTCAGCCATGATGACCAGATCATTGAGAGCTTCTATGTAGACATGGAACCGGCAATGAACGAAGTAAAATCTGTATACAGTGCTAATGGGCGACTTCAATGCGAAGGTAGGCATAAAGCAGGTCGGAGACCAGGCGGTAGGTGAATATGGCATAGGCTTCAGAAATAGGAGGGGGGGGGGGGTATTATTGGAGTTCCCAGAGAGAAATAATTACAGATCTTGAATAAACAGCGCGAACAAAGACGAGCACAAAAGACACGAAAGCGAACGACACGGCGCTGACTAACAACTGAAGGTTTATTGCTGATCACACAAGTATAAATACATAGATGTCGGCAATGAGGGAAAGGTTTACAAAGTGCAAAAAAACCTAAAACAAAACATAAATGTGACAACAGCAACATAAGCACGCTAGAAATCAGCAGAGATTATCAACCCCCAGGAGTGACAGCTCTTTATGCAGAAGTGTTAGCGAAGGGGTATTTATACATGCATTTCCCTTGCTTGAACTGACTTCCTGACGACGCACAATGCTGATGAACTTTTAGCTTTTTCTATTGACGTGAAAGACTTGTACTATTCGATTCCCCATGACGAACTGTTAACTAGTGTCAGTGAATGCATTGACCGACATGGCGTGGTTGCCTTTCAAAACGCGTCCGGTATCTCTGTAGCAAGATTTCTGCATCTGCTTTCCTTGTACCTGCAATCAACTTTCACTGAGTGGAACTCTTCCATCTTCATTCAAAAAAACGGCATATGCATAGGCTCCTGTATCGCTCCCATACTCAGGGACATTTATCTCGCCAGATGCGACCGCGCTCTCAACGAACTCCTTGGGAAAACTAAGGTCGTAAAAACATTTAGATTTGTCGACGACTACCTTGTTATTGTCAAGTGCTCTGGACTGGAGTTTGAAACGGAGGTGTCTCGTAGTCTGTCCATTTTTTCTGACACTCTCTTCCCCCTTGAGATCACTTATGAAACTCCTGTTCACAACCACATTAAGTTTCTAGACCTTGGCCTGTACTTCACCCCGAGCCACGTTTGCTGGGCTATCGAACCCCGAGGTAACAAGCTCCTTCTTCCCTATGGCTCTTGCCATTCCAAGCTCATTAAGAGGGGTATCATAAGATCCTGTTTGAACAGCTCATTAACAAAATCCTGCCACCACAGACTGCATTCCAGCGTTTCACACCAGGTAAAAAGATTGCTTTCGGCAGGGTACCCACTAGAACTTATCACGTCAGTAGCTGAGACGGCCCTAAAGAATAGCAAGTCAGAACCAGCTACACGAGACGACCAGGGTTCGGACAACAACCGCAAACGTGTCGCTGTGATTCCATATCTACATGGAATTTCACACTCCCTGAAAAAAGTGGGGAAAAAAGCAGGTGTCGATGTTGTGTTTTCCGCGCCTGATCGTCTGGCCGGTTTGTGCCGATCTGTCAATGAGTTCAAAGGAAAAGTGGCGAAGTGCACAACTAAGCACCAGTCACGCTTCGTCCCTTGTGATAAAGGGGTTGTTTATAACATCCCTCTGCCCTGTGGAGGGCAGTACGTTCGACAGACGGGACGTTGCATAAATAAAAGGCTGACCGAACACAGCTATAAGGTGTCAAAAGTAGTTTCAGGTCATCTCGGCATTCATTGCCGGGATTGTGAATGGGCAAAGAAAGAGAAAAAACAGTGCGTACCGCTATATCATGAAACGAAGGTCATTGCCAAAAATCGGGAAAAAACTGCGAGGGAAATTATCGAGGCATACAACATATTCAAGCAGGGAAATGCATGTATAAGTACCCCTTCGCTAACACTTCTGCATAAAGAGCTGTCACTCCTGGGGGTTGATAATCTCTGCTGATTTCTAGCGTGCTTATGTTGCTGTTGTCACATTTATGTTTTGTTTTTGGTTTTTTTGCACTTTGTAAACCTTTCCCTCATTGCCGACATCTATGTATTTATACTTGTGTGATCAGCAATGAACCACTCAGTTGTTAGTCAGCGCCGTGTCGTTCGCTTTCGTGTCTTTTGTGCTCATCTTTGTTCGCGCTGTTTATTCAAGATGCTTAACCAACTAGCCCGCCAAAACGTGTTAATTACAGATGATGAATGTTTTCTACTGCAAACGAAAGACTAGAACGTGGACGTGAAAGAGCCACAATGGTGAGACTAGAAATGAAATAGACTTCGTGCTATGCGCTCACAAGCATGTGGAGGTCCTCGGAAAGGTGCGTTGTAGCGACCACAGCAAGGAGAGGTGATGGAGTTTTAAATATAGTTCCCAGATGGGGTTCTGTCCTAGATCAATGGTGAGACTAGAAATGAAATAGACTTCGTGCTATGCGCTCACAAGCATGTGGAAGTCCTCGGAAAGGTGCGTTGTAGCGACCACAGCAAGGAGAAGTGATGGAGTTTTAAATATAGTTCCCAGATGGGGTTCTGTCCTAGATCCCACGTGATCTTGATGACGCCAGAATTTTCTCGAAGAGTCGACAATTTTCACGAAGCAGCACTCCTTAGATTGCCTCGACAACTTTAATAATATCGCAATAAAATTGCATTAATTTTGTCGGCGCAAATGTTTTTTTCTTTTGCTAACTGCATGTGCATGTTTTTTTAAGCAGTTTGATGAGTTTATATTGCTGTTTTCCCAGGAACTCACGTCACATAACACGAGGTTTTCATCTTCTTTGTATTTGCTTTGTACAATAAGACCCGTGTTCTTTTCAAGTGAAATCTGTTGTTCATTTTGTAAGGGCTAATTTAGATGGCCCTGATTTTCAGTAAATGTCTTGTGAGTGTTAAACTGCTTCAAGTGTTTCAGATCTGAGCGATTCATTTCAAAAGCCATCAGAAGCCACTACTCGATGAAAGCAGTAGCTTACAAAGATATGTTTTGTGTTCTTTCGAGTAGCACTAATGTGATTTGAAAGGTGAGCTCGGTTTGTTGCTTCTCTTCTCACCTGTGTCTGTGGAGTTTAACTCGATGGAGAGAGGAGAACCTGCAGGAACATATGACGTATCGTATTACTTTAAAAATAAATAAATAATTTTTAAAAATCATTCTTTTTAATTATCTTTTTCATCTCAAAGAACTACTCACGCACAGCAAGCATATCTGAAATGAAATGGTCTCATAACTTACCGCTTATCGAGAAACTCGGGTTGTTCCAAATTTTGTTCCTGTTTCACAAGCTTTATCACAGTGATTCAACCTTTTCTGCGCTACACATAACCCCACCCAAATGAGTTTTTCCACCATTTCATCAGCAGCACAAAGCACAGCCCATTTTTTCCCCTATGAACCTTCTTCCTTCAGGCACCACTTCTTCTCACCATTCGTTACTGGAATCAGCTCCCGAAAAACGTGGCTTGTATAACTGACCATGACACATTTCTTGGTAGCCTGAATGTTTCCTGAGTCTGTGAATGGTTTTGGCGCTGCCTAATTTATTTACATGAAATGACGTGTTTTCTTCATTTACGAACTATTGGAATGTTTGCCTGTTATTGTGTACGTTCTATGTCTACAAATTTTATTTTAATCCCCCCTCCCCTATGTTATGGCCGCTCGGGTCTTTAGGGTAATTGAATAAATAAAGTCTAGGTTCTAACCTTCCTGCAGTTATTTTGGCCTGACAGCTAGTCTTGGAAGCTCACGAATAGCGCTTACGCAGCTTCACGACGACGCATAAAGATGCACTTGACCAAGCATAGAGCAAGTAGAGCAGTGCGGCTGGAAAAAATTAACTTATGGTCTAAAACTTGCGACAGATCCCATGCGATGATTTTTATAATAACACCGCCTATCAAGCAATACAAACGGCGCTTGCTAACAACGCGCTTAGTTTTTGCCAAGGAGCCCATTTGGGGATGAGGCAAATTTATTTACAAGATAAATAAAAAAAATTAATAAGAACGGGAGGTCTGGGGGTGCTTAGCCGAAGTTTATACGAAATAACTTCCTTCGTCTGGATTAGAATGAATGCTTCTAAGTCGTCACAATAAGTTTTTCCTGCAAGAATCTAGCGCGTGACCAATTCGGATCCTTGGCGCCTGTTTCAGTTAAGAGTCTCGCAGAAGGCAAGGTCTGGCATAAATTTATTCTGCTGTGTTGAATGATTCCGTGCACTGAATATTTCCGTTGAGAACGAGTGCGTGCATGTATTCGTGATGTACGCTGTACGCGCACGATGTTTTCGAATGAGAAATTTTGCTTACAATCACGCAAAATTTAGCGCCGAAGATTCACGCACCACATGTTCTGGCTTTCAATACCAATATTTGGAGAGGTCGCAAGGTTGAATAGAGGTTTTTCTCGTTAAGTAGTGTGATATGTTGTCCTGGAGCCATTAATCTGTCTAGTTCATTAGGCGAATGCCAGGGCCACATAGGCGACTGACAAGGTTACTTATTTAAAGTCTAAGGCCATAGTATTAGCAATATCTGATATTTCCAGATCCGGTTTTGTCTGCAGCGCAACGTCATAAGATTAACATCGTAGAATTTGTGGACGGATATTTATGAAACACCTCCGAGCCCTAATAGAAGACCACAGGAACCGCAATCGAAGGGCGTTAAGAGAGCGCGAAAAATGTGTTTGGGTCTTTATAACATTAATGACCTTGAAGGTGCCAATTTTCAGTTTTTTTTCGTGAAAACAGATATACTCGCGATCGCTAAAAACTTGTAAGCAACAAGATGGAGGTATGGAATAGAAAATACGGTGCCTCAATGAATAGATCTGTATTCATGGCTCTGACCCCGTATTGAGGTAAGGATTACGATGTAGGCGCAATTTATTTACGGTATTGATGTGGGAAGGATAATTAATACCAAGATCCTGCTTAAAGAATGTATAGTCGCGTGCATCATAAGAAGCTCCGAACGGGCATCCCAGATGTGCGTTTCCATAAATTATTTTATAAAAAGTTTGCGCTCATGGTTTTGTTTTTTCGGTGTCTAAGCAAAAACGAATACATTTCCTGATTTTTGACTGAAAAAACGAGCATATTTATTCGGCACGAGTGCGATAACGCGGCTCATTAGAGCATAACTAACCACTCCTAGAATAAAAGGTGTGGTGATAGAGGCTTTGTTCTTACTTGAAATCAAGCTAGTTATAAGCTAATACATCTTGCTGAGCAGTTCAATTTTATTGCGATAATCTTAATGATACTGTATGCATGTATGCAGAATGGCATCTAGTATATAAAAGCAGAATTTAGCTTCATCAGCTTTCGAAGTAAAGACACAGAAAGAGAGACATACCGACTTCCATGTCCTCTTGGCATGTTGCCAATCCTGCATGAGAAACAACAATGAACAACTGCACAAGTAGTGGTAGCTCAAAGTGGCTGAAATGAACACTCCCCATGAAGCCCGATACAGAAGAGCTAAACCTAGACAAACCATAGCAAAGCGCACAACTGTTGGTATTTCTCCGCAAGTGGTTGGTAGTATCATCAGCCAACTTTAGTGCATCGTTTCGGTTATTCCTTTGGCCATGAGTATCTAGTGAGTCAGACTGTGCGAACGTACACTCGACTTATTGAAAAGGAGTTTCTGTCCAGCCATGCCGTGTTAGTACATTTTCATGGCCATGCCATTCTTCTAACGTATCTGGATTGCTTTTCCAACATTCTGTCCCAAAGCCAAAGTCAAAAGAACTTTCCAATTTTTTTTATTCCACGATTCTTAGATACCAATTTTAATTGTGTGTCAACCTTGGAGCATTGTATACTGTTTTTGTGGAAATATTGAAGACAATGTTCCATTGAAATATTTCAATGCGTAGCGAAATCGTTCTTTTCAAATTAATCTATCACTCGTATCGAGTAGTTAACACTGTCGCAGAGAACCGATCAGGAACGTTTTTGACAATACCAAAAATGTTAATACCCAAACGCATAAGCATGAAGGGGAGAGATTTGTTTTTATATTTACTGCTATAGTGGAATCTTACGATATGTGAAAACATTACGATCATAAAGACTTCCGGTTTAAAAATGCGCTTGTCCACAACTTCTGGGTATCTCAGCTAGTTGTGCCCTACAAGCTCAAGATAGTGAATCATAAATGTGTCCTGTGCGCTGCAGTGGGTAGATCTAGGTGTGCGCTGAGTTCAATTTATTGGATATGTGCCTCCATGCATTTTTCTCTTAGAATCATTTTACTAAATTCATTTCTCGAGCTAGTTTCGGTTCATTCACTTGAAATGAGTGCGCAAGCAGATTTGCAAGAGTTTCTAGGGCCTCAATTTGATGCCTAATTTAAAGTGGAAAAACTATGCTCTTTATTGAAACTAGGCATTTCTCTACTAGGCATCAACAATTGGCAGAACACCATCTTGCATGTTACCTTCATCTGTGACAAAAGCGTCCAAATATCCTTTAGGATAACACTTTTCGGGTACTGAACTTGCAAAGCCATTTGGGCCTGCTTTGATTCCTGTAATACGTTGCCACAAAGCGGAGTTGCACTTTTATCAGATGGTCGCCTTAAATAATACCCAAGTTAACCTCAGCAGTAAACTATGCACTGAGCGCTGCTGCCACGAGCGCTGCCGTTCCTGCAATTAAGTGAGTTAAACTCTCGAAAACTTTCATATTTCAACTACCGCTTCCAGCGAAGTATAGCAGAAGTTTTCGCGTACATGTTCATATCTTGAAGTACTGTTTTGAACCGATTACTTAAGCACTGCCTTGACTTCAGTGTCAACAACTGAGACTTGATCTGGTGCACGTAAGCTAAAATGCTTCGCTCATCTGCTGCAGCTGGTACGCTAGTTCTGATGGTCGTACTGTTAACCCTACTATCGGCCGCTTATCAGTAGCGGCTCTTTTCCAACCAAGAAAAACAAAAACAGATTTAGAGCTACAGGGTATTTGTTTGTACTGGAAGTAATTCTCTTATTTAGAAAACAAACGAACTTAATTTTTCGATTTCTCAATGTACTGGAATCAAATGCATCAAGATAATTGACATAGAAAGGATTTGTGATGAGACGAGAAAAAACACGTAGCCGATATGGGTTAGTGCGACTTACCAATGGAAAGTAGCAGGCAAGTGAGCCAAAGTTCTTTACGCATTATACTGTCAACTGAGCACCTTTAGGGAACTGTACACTGTGTAGTGCGATGCTAGCAAGTGAGCTTTTTATGTGTTTTCCTTGTTTGTCCTTTTTCTTCTTACAAGATATTCAACATAATCATTGGTTCAATTTTCAATCCAGCGCGCTCGTGGGGACCTTAGCGATCTGGCAGTGATCCCTTATTACGGAAAGGCCAAAAAGCACAGTGGAAAGGTTCCGTTTCAGAATAACTTGACGCGTTGACAAAAAGAACATGCAAGGCAACCTCTAGCTTGTAGACGTGAGATGACTGTGTCAAAAAAGTGAACAAAATTGTCCGCGTTAGAAATGCTGAGGGAAGTGTTACTGACAGGTTTTAGCTCGAGCGCAAAGCCTCGTCAGTGAAGTAAGGGACAAATGGTGCTACCAAATGTGCACATGTTTGAAGTCCTTTAATCGTTGATATTTTTCGTGCCTGCCATCAAGCCGCGCTCCTATTGCTCCCTGCGTCATATTCTAACGTCAGCATTTTGGGGGCAAAACATGACCTTATCACTTTTGCTGCTCGTCAAAGTAACATGTTTGGATCAAACGAACGGGTACATCGCATTTGAGGTGGTCGTAAGAAACAACCCGTCAAGCCACCGTTTTAACCGAGACGTACGGAGCTTTCGCATAAAGTAAAGGTTGCTCCTAACACGCACGCGAATATCGAAAAGCACAAAAAATTGCCTGGAATTATATTCCGCGCATCAATTGAGCAAGGTCTGGAGGATTGAATGTACTTGTAGGTATGAAAAAAAGGATTATTAAAAACAAGTTTAGGAGTCAGCATCCGACAATTTACAAGGTGCGACTATACGCAACCTCCAGACGTCACGTCGCCTTGAGCAGCAAAGCCAAACCGTTCTCAGAAAAGCAATCTCGTTTGTCCCGCAATAAGGTATTGATGATAGTTGTCAGAAGCTACTTTTCTTTCATTTCATGAGCTCGCCACTTAGAGAGATATGAAGTTGATTTTTATTAAAGTTATATATCGCTCTTGTTTCTGTTATGGGATATCTTCTGAGGGTTACTCTGTGTAATAAAACGTTGAAACGGTTAAAGTTGAGTGATATTAGTCATATGACACACATCATTCGTGAGTAGCGTTCTGCTATTCAATGTTCATAGCTTGCTTGAATCCGAGCGGAATTTGCGGAAAGGTAAAAATAACTCTTTGTACATGTAAGCTACCAATGAAACCCGAGGGCGCATTTTAACAGTTGCGGCCTGCTTGAGGAATTTTAAGGCTCATTGGCACACGGCTCCTATGGCCGCACCAAGACTGCGCGAAAAGGGAGCGAGGTCAATGTTACTGAGTATAAACTATTTTTTAGGCGCCTCACCGGCCCAGTAACTAACACATTTTGAGATTCAACACAAGCTCGATGGTTTATTTCCATCGTGGCGGCTGCAAATGAATTGTCGCGAGAAGTAAGAACTCTCATCTACTTATATTTTTCTATCCATTAAAAACGAAATGGTGCACGCGATAAACCCGGAGACTCCCACTGCAGTTTCCGGTTACTCTGTTGTAACTTTGGCCACCAAAAATTCATTGCGCTCTACCACTATAGCCACGAAGTAGTTGTCAGTCACAAGCACTATTCGTCACCATGATCAGGAACGGCATAACTGAGTCCACTGTAGGAGAAAGGCCTATTTCATATCTCTCAAATTATCTCTGTTCTTTGTCAGCTGCGGCCTCCTTATCGTGCGAACTGCGAAACCTTGTTTGCCCTTTGGCTAGATGCCTACTCATGTATGTTTACCTTCTTTTTAATTCGCTCTGTTACTCTAAATCACTATCGGTTATCTTCCCTTCTCCTTACATTCCCTGGCCACGCATATTTCTTGTATTTCGACTAGAATGCCATTAACTCGCTTTTGTTCCCTTACCGACTCTGCTCCATCTCTGTCTCATACCGATAACCCTTTTAGTGTTTTTTTACATGCCTAACTAGGCAGTCCTAAATTCTAAAGCCTTTTCATTAAAGCAAATGTTTCAGTAGAGTAGGCAAGTGATGGAAAGTGAAACTATTACATATTTATAATTCAAGGACAGCGGTAACGCACTGCACATGACAATGAAAGTGCGTGCGAAGTCTACTCCACTGTGTTTTTAACCCCCTGTATCAATCTCGTGATTCGTATCTGTCCTCCATAACTCCTTTAGTTAGTCCCGTTGTCTTGCTACTTCCAATGTTTCGCACCATATTGAAACCTGCTGATCCTCTTCCGTTCGGCTGAATGATAATCTAGTTTCTTCAATTAATTTTAGACTTACCTGCCTGCTTTTTTGTCGATGTACTCAATAAAATTCTGCACTTCGTGTTCTCAATTATTTACTAGGAGAATGCCATCAGAAAGCAACGGAATATTAAGCTATGCTTTTTTGCAGTTTGTTTCGAAATTCTCTAAATAGAATTTCTTTAAAAAGCAACAACATCCTTTTATTCCCAATTAGAGGGCCTGTAAAAATTTGAGGCAGTGTTTTCTGCAAGGTACGACTTGTGGATGTTGCTAAAGGGCCCGTTTTAAGAGTCGACCGTTTTGCACGTAGCTCTCATTACGGCATAATTGTAGTGTGGTATTGCTCTCTGCCATGCTGAATGGGGGCGTTATAGTGATTTCTTTTTATATCTATCCCATTCGGGGTCGTTTTCTCCCACCGAACTGTTCCATGTACTCACTGACACTGGGATTAGTCATACAATGAGCCTGATAGTAAGAACCTAAATATCGGCGTGGAAAGAAATGTATCATATAGGCCATAAAGTAATTGCATGTCTACTTTCCACTGCTCGAGAACAATCCACCAACACATGGCCAGAATGATCTGAGAAAGCAGTGCGTTGAGAAAGTCGACCTCGTTCTTATCGTTCTCCGGCAGTGGAAATAATAAATAATGTATACTGGTATTTTTACTGGTGCTAATATTATTTTTAGCAGAACAGAATTCTTGGACGCTATCAAACGCCAAAGAACACAACAATAGGGCCTAATCCTCAAGCGGTTGTCCGTAGTAAATTGTTTTCGCGGGCTTGTTTTGCGCGCAAGTAGCATAACTACTTTTTAGCCTTGCTCATCTGCCGAGTTAAGCGCACGTAATCACGCTTTGATTTCAAACATTCACCCTCTGCACAAGTTTTATTTAGAGGCATCATTAGCCTAAATTCTTTGCAGACAATGTGTCGATTGCCCATCGCTCGCATTTGAAGACGGGCAGGATAAACATATTTTCAAGTATTTCGCCTCCACTCCGGTAGTACCAAGCTGTAGAGCAAGCCAGCGGAATAACAGAAGGAAAAGTTTTTGTAAACGCCGTTCAAATCCTTAGATAAAGCAGTGAATAGCTACAGAAGGAGTGGTGAGCTTAATTATTTATTAGAACGGGAACATTTAAGCAGATATCAGCATAGTAGGGAGACTAATTAGAAAGAAAAAAGTATGGTCAATTTGCGTAGTTAGGCCAGATTCGAATTGGTGCGCTCACTTCGGTTTTTTCTTCGGTACCTGTGTTCAGATCCAGTGTTCACGGTTGGCAGTTGTTCGGATAAAGATAATGGTTTAATGTCCATGTATGCGGAAATTGTCTTCCTCTACATTCATAGACCTCTTGGAGTCTTCCTACCATTCTTGGCACAGTGGTGCAGTGGTCAAGTGACGCGCCACTGCTCGTCTATGACAGGTGCTGGCATCGATGGGACTTGGGTTGGGGTACGACTTTTCTGGCAATCCTCATCGCCACCTCACCTTTCACAATTGAAGCATCGATCGGGATGATCGATCGGGATGATAATGTACCCTGCATGTACATTATGTGGTGATTTAGCCACTTATGATCACCTATTGCGGAATTGTAAAGAGGAGCCGCCCCCGAAATCTCTAATACAGGTTCCTACTCTCGAGCAGTGGGAGGCCGTGTTGGTCAGCTCAGACTTGGGAGTTCAAACCCGGGTCATTGAATGGGCTACCCAGGTAGCTGTCAGCCGTGGACTGATAGCCACCTAGCACCAATCGTCTGCATTCTGCCTTTTCTGACGAATTAAATGTTTTCCAATCCAATCGGAGGACCCGGGCAATGTTACGAAGACGAAGAGGGCAGTGGTGCGGGACGGAGCGCTCGCGCTACGCCCTGAGCCATTAAATCATAGTTTCATCTGTCATCAAGTCGTCCCGTCCCTTCGCTTGCCACCTCGTAACAATAGTTTTGGCTCCGATTGTAGCCTAGGTTAGGCGAACTACTTTCAGAAAATTACTGTGAATATGAAGTCGATATTATGCGAAAATTTTCTAAAGTTTCAGTCCGAATGTTGTCCAGATGAAAAAAACATCCCCCAGTGGCATTCAAAGCGGCGCCGGAGTACAAAAACGGCTTCATTCCCCAACGATTTGACAACTCAACCACTGCTGCCACTTTTTTCTTAAAAATTGCTTTTATTACATCAATAAAAAGATCTGTGCACATGACCTTTTTACAAGGCCTTCAGCAAGAAACAGAATCATCACAACACCAAACAATTCTAGAGAATAAATTGGGAGATTCAGGGCAATTGCTTTGGAGCATAAAACACCTAAGCGACCTCACCGATGCAGCGAACAACGTTACTTGCGAGTCCCAGTAGAGAAAAGAGCAGTGGAAGAATTCGGCGGTACTTGAAGGAATTTGTAATTCTGCGTGACTAGCAATGGCTGATTCCCAAATAAGAGGTGGCTCCAACATGCCCTACATGTCCAAATCGATTGCATTTGTTGCAGCTTTGTCGAAATCGTGGTAGACAAAGCTGTGCAGTCTAGCCGAGGTGAATATACCGGACTTGATGATGATGACCTCATGCTTAATGGCACATCTGTGCAGCGCGCATGGCTCCGCTACCTCTTCTTCTGTAGGTAAAATGGTGAGGATACCGACCCTAAAAACGGTGCCTGGTCCATGTAGGATATGGCGTAAATGAAATAAAGTCTGTCGTATGATCAAGGAGCAGCTGAAGGCAGCGGCCAGCCGATATCTTGAGATTTCCGAGGTGCAGTAGTTTGCGAAAAAAAGGAGTTTTGCGCAAATCAGCTGACTTAGATTAGGTTTCAAACTTGCTGCAATGCACTTCTTTCGCCTCACTCCTGATGATGGCGTTTATTCCTGAGCAGCTTGCCTGCGCAAAAGGAATAATCCGATGTGTGGAACCCTCTGCTACGCCAAGAGAAATTCTTCAAGACTTCCATGATGCCGGTGTTGGCATCCTCTCAGTTTACCGCTGTAACCGAGAGGCTGGAGGCTCTCTTATACCAACTAGAACATTTATCGCAACTTTTGCAGGGTCCTCTTACCCATGGGAGATCAAAGTTTGGCATATTGTACTCCGTGTTGACCCACTGCAGTCCAGTCTCTTACAGTGCAAGAATTGCTGGCGGTTTGGTCACAGTGGCAAATCTAGCAAGTGGCCAACGCGCCGCAGCGTTTCCGGCGGTGATAATACTTCAGTAATTTCTACTTCTGAGTCTTTTAGCTTTTTCCTTTGCCATTCTGATCACACAGGTGACGATCCAACCTATGCGAAGCGTGCCGATGAACAGAGTACCTTGGACATTATTCAGCGTGACAGGTGCTCGCGTGCGGATGCTTATGCCCTAGTTAACAGAAGACAGAGCTCGTACGCAAGTATTGTCGACACGACCGCTACTGATGTGGCGGCAAGCTTAACAAAAGTCGGTTGTTCCTGCGGTAGAGAAGGCTGTTGCTTGTTAACTTGACCGCATGATCAGTACGTTCAGCAATGCATTGTCACAAGACATTTCCGTGCAGGCCGCTTCATAGACTTTAGGTACTCTAACCTCGTCTACCTATCATCCCTCCTATGCAACTGTAGATAATATTCAGCCAACCATCTCTTCTGCCTCCATGCATGTGGGTGTAAACGACTCTGACCCAGTCTCCCTTTCTAACGGTTTCCAGTTATATATTGAAATCACATCTCCATCTCCCCATCCGCAGGTCAAGACTAAGAAAGGTTCGCCAGAATTGCAAAAAGTCATATTTGTTGAAAGAGGCGGCTGCTGCCTTATGTTTAACGCAATAGTGATTGCGGGAATATTTGTACTATAGAGGAATTGTCGCTCCATCTCATCTTCTTGCCACGACTTACGGCGGTTTTTTCTAAACTTACTCTAGATATTATTTTACTACAGGAATCGTAGCTCTCTCCTAATCGTCGATTAGAAATTAAAAGTTGACGTGTTTTTCAAGCTGCTCACCAAAAAGGCAGGGCTGGAGGCTTGTTAACATTGATTTCAACGAAACTGTTTATGCGACCTGACGGTGAAGTACTTGCAGTTGAAACCTTTGTTCAGCAGTGTGCCGCTGCTACAGTGGCAAATATATATTTGCCAACAGGTGTCCGTAGGACGGATGGGCTTGATGCTTGACTGCGCAACAACAAGAAGTAGTTCTGGCTGGGGGCTTAAATTCGCATCATGTTATGCGGGGTTTCAGAACAGACTTTAGAGGGTAATCACTCTGGCCTTGGATGTCAACAAATGATGTGCGCTATTACAACAGTCGCGCGATAACTTGCGTGAGAGAACATTCTCATTCAGGTATTGATTTAACTTTAGCGGTTAATGGTATTGAGATATCTTCATGGTCTACAATTGACTACGGCACGTCAAGTGACCAATATCCAATCGCTTTCACCATTGCGTTCAGTACGCTTAGGGCGACTGGTTCTCCATAAAAATTCGTCAATAATACACTGTTCAAGTAATTTCTAGGGGAGGCCTTCTCGTCTGTTGTCCCCTCGGATAAATCTGGCCGGGCTCAAGTATAGGCTTCCGTGCTAGACGCCACTCGACGATTTGTCTTTAGAGTTCAGTCAGCCATTAAAAATAAGATAACTTCGAGCTGGTGGAATGAAGAATGAGAAAAAAATCTTTCGTCAGAGGAAATCGACATGGAAGAGTCTAGCGCATAACAGGTGCCCTGAGAACTGGATAAATTACAAATTCTTTGCGGCTTCTTTCAAAATAACGCATATCCAAGGCTAAGGATCAATACAGTGAAAATCTGAACACATATTTGTTAAACCAAGTCAACCGGAAGGCTCTCAGTAGATACATGAAACATAATAACATGCTGCCCTCCTCTCATGTCGGTCAGTGCACAGTACTGCCCCCTTGTAAAGAAAAAGGAGAACTGGAGTCTATGCTCAAGGCCTTGCTGCGCGTTTTTATGCTCGCTCCACTTTTCCTTCAACCCCATTTCATTAGGGTGGGGACTTCACTCAGGTGCCTATATCCGATTTTGTGTTTTGTTACCCCAGTAGCACAAGGTGGCTGGCTCATGCGGGTCCGACATGGGCATTGAGGGCTGGTGGCTGCCTGCAATAAACCTCCATGGGTCCCCTTGTGTGCACTGCTGGCACAAAACGCTTGGGTTGCGCATTTCATGCCTGAGAGAGACTCTCGTCAGCTATGCATGGGCTTAAACAGACTGAACAGCCCACCTAGGCCCCACCGCAGGCACATGCGGGCCAAGATGCGGGCTCTATTATAGTGAGGTGCGGGTAGCCCCAAAAGGGGCTGCCTCTACAGCAAAGTCAGGGAGCCGCGGTGTTTTTTTTTTGTGGACAAAGAGCTAGTATTCCCGCCTTCTGCCTACATGGGTCCCGTGTACAAAATAAAGGGGCTAAACTTTGGACTTCATAGTGGCGAAGCATTATGAGCATGCCTTTTGTGCTGTCTGAGCAACACCTGCGACGGTACCGCATGGTCTCGGCATGGGCACATTTGCCATTCCCACGTCTTCCCCCCCCCCTGTATTCTAAATCGTGTATGAAATGGCTAAGCATGGGATGCAGGCAGTTCGTGTGCGCCAAAAATGGGACTTCATGATGGTAATGTGCGGGCACCCTGAATAGAGGTTGCGCGAGCAGGACTCTAACGGCGCCAATTAGGCTGTTTGTGGGCAAGCACCAGTATTCCCGCCTGTAGCCTTCATGGGTCCTGCATAGACACTATATGGGCTGGGGGTAGACACATCTGCCATTCCCACATCTTCCTTGCCTGTACCCTACATATCTGGTATAAAAGGGCTAAGCGTGGTCTGCGCACTGGCGAAACATGCAATGTTTACATGAAAGATGCGGGCTACGTGACGGTGAATTGCGCGCAACCGCAATAGGGGCTTCCCGTGTAGCACGCTGACAAAGCCAAGGCGGCTGTGTGGGCAAACAGCTAGTATATTTCCGCCTGGATCCTTCGTAAGCCTTGCGGAGATTACTTTGCGGTGCACAGAGCAGAAACGCCATGAGCCATTAGCGAGTTGCCGGGCGACACCTATTGACAGTCCCACGTACATTGTCCGTACATGGTAAGAGTTCCCAACCTAACATTTAGCCTGCCTCCATATCCTATATCGCATGCGAAAGGGCTAAGCGTGCCCAAATAGTGAGACCTGGAATGTTTCAATCTTGTGAAGGGCTGCTGTTTGATCGTCATAATGACAAGAAAAACTCGCTGCTTTACCTGCGATTTTTTTCGGGCTTCTTTTGCGCATATCGCACTGAATTTTTTCTGATGTACTATGGTCGCCGCGGAGACAGGTGCAAGAAAATAGGTTCATTGCTTGTTTCAATGCACTTCACTTAAGCCAGCTATACAAAAGCTTTCGTCGTCTCCATGCAACAAGTGGCACATGGCCTTCACGACTGGTTGATGGACATAGCAGGCCTCCGGCGACTGTGCCAGTGGCTGGAGATGCTTTGTTAGTGTCGTCGTTGCAGAAACTTGCCGCCTTCATGCAGCCTTCAGAAACAACCCTGTAAGGAAGAGAGAGTAATCACAAATCGCACGAAACATTTCTCTCGACGAAGGGAAGCAGGCTAAGACAACGGTGCCGGAAGCTTGGGGTGTTCCCTAAAGAGCGTCGCCTCGAGCTAGCGAAAGATACAGTGTTCGAGAAAACGAAAACAGGCTCGTAACAGTGAGCACCTCCTCGCCATTTAAGGGAAGGTGGCTAGGAGAGACAAAACAGAGACACGAAGGAGCCCTCGGGTAAGTAACCAACGCCCACAGAAAAACGAGGTATAACCAGTTTTTTTGTTTTTGCTGCTAACAAACCCAGAAAAGCAGGAAAGGCGGTGGTGCGCTTCAAACAAACTCACCACCGCCTCAACACCGCCAAAAAAAGACTTAAAATCAATTTGCGTAGAGACGTGCCACTCGTGTGACGTTTCTGCGGACAAAATGAAATAAAAATTGGTTTTTGGAGAAGGCAAATGACGCAGGATCTGTCTGACATATCTGCATACACTTGATCCGCGCCGTAAGGGAAGAGATAAAGGAGAGACTAAGAGAAAAAAAGGAACATGTCGCAGTGGAGGGCCCCGGAATAATTTCAACGCAGGTGCACGTTAAAGATCCGCAGGTGGTCAGCTACTCGGAGCCAGGTATAGAACACCTATAAAATAAACATTTTGCTATACATCTACAGAATGAATCATTACCTTCAAGATTTCCAGAACATGACCTCACAATACTCAAATATTCAAAAGTTTTGTCCAAGAATGCAGGACTAATGCACTTAAGCAAGGATCAAATGCTGCTTTAGCATATTTAAGAAAAAAAAAGTTTTCGAAATGCACAATTTTTTTAAGCAGCTTGAAAAGTTTTACATTCAGCAGCATAAGGCTATCACCGAAAAACAGCACGCTTACACAGGACAGAAAAAGAAGACACGTACATACACAGCGCTGACTTACAACTGCAGGTTTATTGCATTGCTCGCAATAGATACCGGAAAGCAAAACAACAAACAAAAGAAGGCGAGGAAGAGTTCCTTCTGTCACATCGTGTCATCATGGCTATTCAAGATATGCAATCTCTTTTCTTGTCAATGCCATCGATGGTGTGCTAACGAATGACACGCCTTTTTTGTCTATGATGAATGATTCTTACAGCTCGCGCTTGTGCTGATGATTATACCGCCTCCAAAACTGGCTTCGTCTAAGGATGGGAGTGCATTTACAGGCAGAAACTTGTTTTGCCAGCGTGCTGCCGTATCCCGTGCAGATGTAATTGGCGTGCTCTCGTAAGCGGTCGTTTATGGAGCATCCGCTTTGACCAACAGGCCCGCCAACTATCCTTAATGTTATAAGGCTAAGTAATGGCAGGGGCTCTATAATACTCCATTCATTTCATTCTTGCAAACGTTTAAAAGGTGTTACCTTCATATTTCTTTATATTTGTTCACGTAACTTTTTGTCGCTGACGGTGAATTCTGTAACCCTGTTCGTGTATTTTAAGTTCGTACCCATTTCTCAATTCATCTAGCAGCACAGCTTCCATGAATTGGCGTGCTGCTCTGGCAAAGCGTTGAGCGCAACAATAATTTCGCAGATTACCGCGCAGTTTCTGGTGTCAAACCTGTTGTTTATTATGTTAAGCACCAATAAATTTAAGCAACAGAAATGAGTTGCTTGATATGCGTTGGTGCATGGGTCAATAGGTATTATCGGTGTGTAGAAACCAACTGTCATGTGTAGGGAATACATTCCTGATTACCGATTTTGAAGGCACCACACTAAACTTACTGTATGTTTATATTTGAAATATAATTTTTGGTTGTAGTTGGGAGTCACAAAAGCATTAAATAAAATTATTAAGGAGGTAACTATCATCATTATTCGGCACATTTGTGTATGAAGGAGCTGTAAAAGAGCAGGCATCAACAGAGAGACACCTGAGGCAGCCGAAACTCTCGGAGGATTATAACCTTTAAGATTTTAATGAGCAAAACTGATTGACTTAGTTAATTGCTCACATAATGCTATTCTTTAGCTTCATTATTGAAAAACACATTGGCAGATGTGGTCCGTTGCGCTATTGGTCAAGTTATTGTTACGTTGTCAAACCTCCAATGTGTGGTTGAATGTGGGATGGAAGAAGGGTGTAGCAAGCATTGCCTATATCGGAAGCTGAGGTCAAACTTAGTCACAATGTATCGATCATCTTCTGCTTTTTAAGTACAAAGAAACTACTCTCTCTTCAAAAGGAGCTCCAAAAGCCCTCTCCAACAGGAGTGGCAGCACATGTTTTAGATTCAATTTGATCTGTAATAAATGCCTGTTATCCAGCCTTGTAAGCATCAACATAGCGAGAAGGAGATACATAATTCATCCTTGCACAAAAAACAGCTTGGACGCATTCCTCAGTGCCCCTGAATGCAGGAATGCAGGTACTTAATCTTCCATGCCGCCGCGGTGGTTAAGTAGTTATGGCGATCAAACCCCTGGAAGACGCGGGTTTGATCCTGGCTGAGGCGGTCGAATTCCGATGAAAGCGAAATTCTAGAGCGCAATGCCCGGGTTTCCGGAGCCCTTCGCTACGGCGTCCCTCATAGCTTTACTTGCTTTGCAACGTTAAGCCCTCATAAAGCACCAAATCAAACCGAATTTATCTTTCGTGCGTATTTTCATCTTTTGAATGATGTGCAAGTGACCAGTGTACATGAATTGCCACGCCGAATTTTTCAACGGACGATAACATATTTATTACATTTCTTCTGTACTGCCATTTAGGTTTCAGTTTTAACAGCTGAATTGTGGATGAAAAACTTGACTTCAAGTCAACCCAGGCATAAGGATTGCTAAATAATCGCTGCTTCACAGTTTTATCCAGTTGGAAGTCTTAGGCCGGTGTGCCCAAAGACCGGAAACGACAAAAATATACAGTACCAAACATATTCCACGTTTCTCATGCCTGACGTCATATGAACTCAACATCTTTGTCAGCCAACATTCTCAGTTCAAAACGAGGATGAAACATTAGATAAGAAATAAGGCCGTCCTAATACCCTTAGGATGAACCAACACAAAAGACAATTTTATTTCTGTACCGTTTTAATCCCCTGGATTCTCCTGCTTATTTGAAACAATCACCACTTATTTTGGTTGCTTTACTTCCGCCAATCATCTTAACCCGGATGCTCGGAGTGTGTGTCCCGGACTGGCTGGAGTGTCTAGTGAGGTTGTCTGCTGGCTTCAAGACAACCGTGCTTTCTCTGTTGGCGGCGGATAACAACGGCAGGTGGTGCCCTGTCCAGTTTGACTTCTTTTCCATCTGTGCCCGCTCCCAGCGCAACGTGGGAACACCTCATTGCCGCGACTGGAGCTGAGACACGCGGAGATGCATGTGACCTTTCTTTCGCGACATTTCGACATGGGTGAGCAAAGCCTTCAGACTTCGCACGCCTTTTGATGTTCACAAAACAGACCCAGGAAAAACGTGCACTCTCCTTGGCGAAAGGCCACTGACTTAACAACGATCACAACGACTAGGGCTCCTGCTGTTGCTAGGCGCCGCAAACACAATGCGGGCAAAGCAGGCTATGCTACTTGGCCATTGAATGATTGGAAGCCACATGCTTCAGTATGCGTTTAAAGTTCACGGGTCGGAGTAGTTTCGAAAAATAGTGCTGCGTTTGCTCATCAGTAGCAAATAACCTGCGAATTGTTGGCAAACGGCATAGATTTCATGGCGCTCAGTGATGTGAATCAAATTACATGTGTGACAGCCTTGAGTCCAAATGTCTGCCTCTACGCGAGAAGTTCAGCAGCTGTATAACTTATTCTCTGGATCAGACATTTAGCGCTTGTAAATGAGGACGACCATTCTAAATTTCAACTGGTGTTTATTCATTGCGTGAACCACTTTTTATACATATTGGGTGCTATGAAAGCACAGAAAAACCAGACCAGTTATCGCTCCGCAAGTCACAACAAAACAACCAGCTTACTGTTGATCAATACCCTCAAAAAAACGAGCTCTTTTCCTGAGAGCGATATACACGGAACACTAACACAATTTTCTTTCAATTTTCTTATTTTCCATGGTTCAACAATCTAACATGTAAGTTGCTCTTTGTTCCGGCTTATGACCTTGCATTCTTTAAAGACGGGATGTCACCCACCCATAGCAACCCACAAAGGCTTCAGGTGCTACTCTCTTTAGATTCAAACGAGATTAAATCTGCTAGTGTGACAGGGGTATTCGATGGCAATATCATCTATTCACACAGATTCGAACGAGATTAAATGTGCTTGTGTGACAGGGCTATTAGAGGGTAATATCATCCATTCACACATCGCCAATGAAAAATAGAAACATCAGAGAGGTCAAATTGCATAAGTGGCACTAGTGAACCGCCCGCTTTAGGGCGTTCCGTTAAGGGTGGAAAGTTGGGCAAGTCGGTATTGATCCATGACAAAGGAGCGCGAAAACAAGACGACGGAGAAAGACAGAACACACAGCACGAGCGCTCGTGCTCTGTGTTCTGTCTTCGTCCGTCGTTTGTCTTGTTTTCGCGCTCCTTTATCATGGTTATGGTAAGCTCACAGACGCGCCGGGCTAGCCTACATAAAAACTGCAATGTGAGCTTCGCATGGTCAAATTTGAAATATATGGATAAATGTTCTTGTGTGTCGATTTGTAGAAGAGAAAAATCCTTGAAAGCAATAGACAGTAGCCATCTTTATTTGAGGCCACCAACCAACCAAACAGGCTTAAATAATTCCACATTGCGGATAACGAAATCTAAGCCAGGTTATTAATGTTATTTTCGCGTTTGTTCAGAGCCAGTGCATGGTGCATGCTTGATTTTATATCCTTGTCACTAGAACGTCGGGGATCAAAAAGCTACACAAATGTGATTCCGGCAGGTAATCCATACGCGCTGCGCGCATGCGCCAGAGGAACCTTTGTTGTTCCGTGGCTCCGTTTGCTGACATGAACTCGTGGGGCGCATCACTTTTCGCCCTTACCATCAAATGACTCATCCCTTGATAGCTGTCTCTACGTCAACGGGAATGTCGGAGCTCGTCGATCGCAAATTTTTATTGTATATTTCATTGTATTCAGTATACCACAATAAAACTTTGTTTGAACCTATGTTACCTTCAGAAAAGAAGTGACACCTATTGTTACTCTTCAAAGTTTAGTTCTTCCCGTTAGGCTCTGAGGATCAGCAACCCTCTCTGACATATGACGCAGCGGCTTCCCTTCTCAGAAATCACAGTGACCGAGCCACATCTTTTCTGCAACCATTTTGCCAGCTCGAGAAACTATCCAACTAAATAAATTCTCACACCTGATTTATTTTAACTCAAACGAGTTTCATTGCAAAATTCGCAAGATTATATCCGACACCAAGGCACAGATACCCACTCGATTTGCCACTAGACAGGTAAGCGAATGCAAGAAGCCATACATACGCGATCGGCAATTTTCCCTCTAAAGACAGTTAAATACCTTTAAGCATGTTCAGAACATCGAACAGTGCACTTACCTCACCAACTTTCGATGGCTGCATCATTCGGCAAGAAATATTGGCAATGCATGCAATCCGACTAGAGTGAAACATGGAATTATATCAGTCTGCTCACTGCAATATATTTCATGTTGATAATAGCAAAACTATAAACTTATGCTCAAAGGGAATCCTTACGGAGTCTAACATTTGCTAATAATAATCCCTATCTTCTATTAATTACAGAACTCTCAGCTTCCGCAGCCTCTACTTCGTCGGCACGAAAATGAAGATAAAATATTTTATTTGGGCTCACGCAGCCCGACTCGCTGCTTACTAAACCCGACTCGCTAATATTTAGATGTGCCCGACAAGGTAATTTCATCATATCGAAGTTGTATACCATCGGCTCTGTCTTAAAGAAGTTTTTCCAAACTACTATCTATACCGCAAAAGCGCAGACTGATGAGGAAGTTGGTGTGGACCTATTAAGGATAATCTTACATTGTTCTTGTGCAGGTACGGTGTTCTTTATTGCTACGTACACTGTTTGGGGAACATTATTACTTCCGCAGAGTGACAATTAGAGAACATTCTTCTCGGCACCCCTTTATATACAAGTAGAGGAAGCCATTCAACACGTAGAATAGGAATAAATGACAGAAAACATCTGTTGTCTATTGTCGTCGTCTTTGGTATGTCGTATTTGTGTTGTGTGTATTCGGTCCTATTTCTATAGCCTGCCTTGTGTAGTGTGTCGCCGTTCTGTAGTCTGTCGTGTGTGTTGTGTCGTAAGTCTGCTGTCTGCCCTCTGCAGTGCCGTATTCATGTAGTTTCTCTTCTGCTGTTCAGTATGTGTGTAGTATCTCGTGTTTTATTCGTGTTAGTTTTGTAGTTCTCGTCAAGTACGCTGTTATTTGTAAATTAAGCAGTCCAACTCTACGGATTCTATGCATTAGATAATACGGCATTGCACAAAGACACCTGACTTACAGTACAGAATAACAGCGCGGAAGACAATGACAAACGAAAAACAAGACAACACGAGCATCCTCGTCTAAAGCGCAGTTATAGTATGGATCGCAACCAACTTGCCCAGCTTTGTGTACATAGAGTAAAACGCCTAGATTTAGCTTCACTTAAACTCATGTTCGGCACGCGTTCACAGCGTCCTAGTTGAATAAACAGGAAAAAAACAGCAATACTGCATGGCCACAATATACGCTGCATGCAAACTAGTAATACACTGTGGGGGCTAGTTGGTGCATGGTTTTCAAAAAATGCTATGCGCAAAAGAGACGATGCGCATATTTCGCCTCTCTTCTTCCGGTGTTGTCTTTTTGCCGCATCGCCTTGTTTTCAAAACTGCATGTAAACTTTACAAAATCGTATAGAAATTCCTAGCCAAATGGCATCTGTGCCGACCACAGCAGAATTTTGAAGGCATCTATTGACTGCGAGAGATAACAGATTCCACATTAATTTCGCTGCCTCAGTGACGAATTATGAAAGGAACCGCATCGTTTTCCACAAGCATAATTCAGATTATTTGAGACCAACTTAATACAGAAAAACCTCACCATATCGACTTGTTGATTATAATTAGTTGAAACACTCTGCATACCGCCGCAGGTCACAGCACTTCTGGGCCAGGTAGCACGTCACTTTTGGTTGGTGCCGGGCATCCCTTCTTCTTGAAATAGTCACAGAAGTCTGCGCAGATAAGGTAGTAAGCAGTTAAAGTGTGGTTAAATATAACAATTACTATCTCTGGTCAATAGCTCTAGGCGCAAAGCTTCAAGCACTCTTGCATAATACTATACTGCTGAAACAACCAGCAAAGCGATAGAGATAAAGAGAATGAAAGAAGCTTTTTAAAAACACAAAATTTTGACGGCGCTTAAAATTTCCTGACTTGCTGATCTTCTTGATGAAGGTAATTGGGGAGAGAAAAACTTAAGGAGAGAGGCAGAGAAAATTGTAAATACATAAAGAATAATAAGTTAATAGAAAATAAACAAATTTTATAAAACATGCGACCATTGAATTTCGTTTGATTTTATAGGGTTTAACGTCCAAAATTAGCTGAGGCTCTCAGAGGCGCAGAAGTGAAGCGGTTTTTAAGATATGCCTATATCGCATCGTTCATTATTTGCGCTTTTATACTCAGGGCATGAGGGTTTTCTACTGCGAAAGACCAAATAATTTGTGAAATCAAGAATTGTGATGCTTTGTTGATGTATTAGAGAGTCTTATACACAAATATGGCAGGCATATTTGCATTCATTTTTGCCATCGTTAGTCTGGTTACTCCATCTGCAAGACAAAGGCTTCAAAATGCTTCCATCTCAAGCTGCCCAATTTTCTTCTTTCAGAAACTACTCTGCTATCGAAACAGATATTCAGCGGCTCTTTTTAGTACTATAAGTCCAGCCTATGTTTATTCCTCATGATTTCAAGTAAATTAACTCCCGTTGATTGCCAACACGCACTGCTTTATCCTCGAATCCTAGAATAACCCAATAGTTTTGCTTTCAGTGGATCACTAAAATACCCTCAATCTCGAGCCTTTTTTCACCCTGCAAGTTTTAGCCAGAAAGCTTAGCACAGGCAGGGTAGTGTAAAACGTTTTAATTTCGAGAATATAGAGAGGTAGAGTTTATACGTTAGAGATGCCTGCCAAAGACACTTGACCGCATCCCTATTCTAAGGACAATTTTTTTCAAGTCCTCCACATGTACGCACGATCCGGCCTTTATGTGCTCCATTTGTATTTTCAGTAGAGGCTAACGTGATTTGAAGGTGAACACTTCATACTTAACCTAGTCATATAAGACTGCCCTAACGCGACTTATTTCCGCAAGAACGCTGCTAGGAATACAAGAGGTTAGCTAGCCAATGGATTACGCTATCCTGCACCGTGATGTCTATTGCACTCTAAGTTACTGCGCTCTTCAGATGCGCTATATTGTACGTCGCTGCCCATTGTGAAGTGTGGTAGTATTTCCACGCTGCTGAACATTCTTTAGCTCTCTTTTTATGTGGATTCAGTATTTATGTCCTCAATCATGTGCTGCAGTTCCTCACCTGAGATACTTATCACTACAATACCAATTAAGAAATCAATGATATTTAAGCTGTTCTCTATTAGGCGTTCTCGTTTGCAATCCTGACCCATTGGTATGCAGACCGGAGCATCTCATGCTGCCTCTTCATATTTCGCCCATTGTATGCGCGTTCCATTGCACATTCACATGATAGAGAGAGAGAGATAAAGGGGAAGAGGGAAGGCAGGGATGTTAACGTGAAGGGTGTTAAGTTTGGCTACCCGGGTCAGGGGAAGAGGGGATTGAAAAGGGAAAGAGAAAGGAAGAAAGGAAGTGCGAGGGGCACTGTTACAACTGGTACCCCACGCATGTCGCTCTAAGGAAGCTGAACAGAGCCTTGCAGGCCTTGAGGGCAGTCGTTTGCTGTGGCCACAGCACCAAGACACAACACGGCGTACGTCTTTCGGTCGCCTGCCCGTCTGAAGTGGTGTGATGCCTCTCAACAAAGTGTGGAGAGGTTAGTGGCGGAAAGTGAAGAGAAAAGGCCGCGGTGGGGTATTATGAGGGTCAGAGGAAATGAAGGGGCCGTCGAAGAGGAATGCAGTATGTGAGTAGAGATGGCGACGAGTTGAGGGGAGCAGAGTGAAGAGTGTAGACGAGTGGACAGGATAAGTGTGGAGAGGGTGATAGGCGAAGAGGAAGACAGTGACCTCTCGCCACGATCGTTGGTTCCGTGAAAGACGGACGGTGCACGGACAACACGTGTACGTGTACACCCCTCCCCCAGAACCGCACTCATACTCTGACCCATAAATCGCAGTGATCGTCTGTGAATTTACCTGAGCTGAATAAAACATCGAACACTGCGAAGCAGGTTTCTGGAAACAGAATGCTTTTTTCATAGCGGCAACGAGAGTGAAACTCCACCGATACATTTTCGCTCCGATTACCTGAGCGTTGTGACGAAAAATGAAGAGAACGTTACTGTGGATATAAAAGCTATATAAATCGATCCCTACGATTTCTATGTCAAAAAAACTTTGATCTTGATTCGTGTCCAAAAGTGTTGCGGTTAAAGTGCGGTGATAGGTGTGTAAGTAGAAAGGCCACTCTGAACCTTGTGCAGCGGCACAAAGGCACAGTACTTCGTTAGCAGATCAAGACCATTGCTTGTTGAGATATTGTGCTGACACTTTCGGAAGAACGGCATTTAAATTTTTATTTCAGTACCACACTTTTTTTTACAATGCTCAATAACACTAAAGTGATACCCGAACAGCTAATAATAAAGAGGCAGGACTACATGCAAGCTCGTCAGCACCAGCCCGGCCTCGATACCCAGGCAGAGAACCCTGTACTCAACCTGTGGGTGTGCAGGCCATATTTATTCTATATAATTCAGGTAATAAAATAATCCACAGTGTTTACTAAATTTAATAAAAACGGACTACGGGAGCTATAAAGGAAACAGCAGCTGGCTCTCGCCTAAAGTGCGAAAGTCTAACGATTAGGAAAATCAAGAGTGCCCTTATCATGTATTGATGTGAAATCCACATGAGGTTGTCTTGGCGTTGCGGTCATCAAAATTTGATTTATTACTTGGCATAATACTCAAAGCATTAGCAAATACATTATCATTTCGAGTTCATCGATTACATGCGAATGATTTGTAATTTATTTCCTTTCTCAAAATGTGTCAATTTCAGTTTCAGCAGCGGAACGGTTGCTATGGAACTAAGATAACTCGCTTTTCTTGTGGTAGGCACAAGAAGGCATATATATGTATATCAGATCATTATAAAGTAGTAATTCAAGCGCATTTGGCGTGCTGGTGTAAAAGCTTGAGCAAATGAATACGACAAAGCAGCAACTTTACATCAGTTTTTATATGCATCTCTTGACCTGAAGTTAACTTTGACAACACGTGCACCATTGGCCTGTGGAAACAAGAACTGAAACTTTATCAGGAAAATTCATACCTAAATAGTTCACCAGGCGTCTTCGCATTTCACATGGCTACCAGTTAGTTTTGCTGCGGGAATTTTTCATTGAACGAAACACGGAAACAAATATTTGGTGCCCATACTTGATTGCGTCCTGATTTATTGAATCAACGATTGGCGGCTACGCGGGCAAATTGCAATGCAAAACTAGCCTCATTATTGCTGCTGTTTATTTGTTATAATTCAGGAAAAGAGCCGGCCACAGTAACAAATCCGTTCTTATCATCGCAAGCACAGGAAAACTAAGCGCAAAGTTTGGTCTTCTGTAAAGACACAGCGAACGCTTTCTCTTCGAACGAGTGGGCCTCTTTTCGTGCGCATGCGTTGTGTTTAGACAAAGGAAATTGATCGAAGTCGTAAGTATAAACCCATTCAAGTGAGCAGCAGAAATCAGGTGACTATTCTGTGCATACTTGCGGCGTCCTGATAGAAATCGCTCAGAGAGCTCTTGAAAAAATGTACTCTTTATGACGGTTGTCAATGAAAGCATATTGCCACATTTTTGAAACCCATCATGAACTTGCCTATTGACCTTTATTGCTTTCTTTGTGCTGCCTGTAGCGTTTGAGAGAAATTTATAATAGAGGTTCTATCGGTATGGTGTTCTGCTGGCCACGATTCTGCGCTGAGAAAAATGTCCACTTAATGTTTCCTACATGCCTAATTTATCGTTAATGTCTTGCTGCTAAAATAGAGAAGATAGGGACCTGTTTGAAAGATTAGATCGCTTCGGTCATGCGTTTCAGACACCTGAATATGACACAAGAACTGGATTGTTCATGGTGTCCGTTTTGCTGACAATTATCACCAATTGGAAACGACAGCATTTTTTCGGCTAGTTGGTTTTGAATACGTGTGTTTCACGCACCGCGACAATACATCAGCAAAAAAAAAGGACACGAGAATTCCGCATTATAGTCGTGTCCTGAATTACGGTGAATAATGTTTTGTCTTCAGTAATGTCGATACTGCACGTATCACTAATTCTGCTATTGGAAAAACACATCGCAGTCAGTGTTATGGATCTTTCTGTATATTTTCCTCTCTTCTTCACATTATATCTTGGTGTCTTAATACGTGCCAAAAGTGCACTTCGGAATTACAATTTTCTACGGTCATTAAACAGCAGCCACAATCTGTCTGCTCTGTGTAAGTTTTGTACTATCTCTTTTTTGGCGTATCTAATTCACAGTTTTCTGTAATGGACAAGTGGGGATGGAGGGAGCATTTTGCAATGATATACGTGCTTAGAGCTCTTTCCTCTGCTTACACACAATTTTTATCCTATCTGCACTAATGCTCTGCCTATGTTCGTGTTCTAAATAAACGCCGTCCGGGCAGTTTTTACTTCAGTAGTACCCTCAACAAAGGCAACATCATACGTGCCGGTCTGAGCTTTCGCGAAAGGAATTTCTCGTGTAGCACATATAGGAAACAGCCACTGTCTAGTGCTCATTGCGAAAAATTTTAATATTATGTTACGTTATTTCCATCCTAACCTCACTGCGCCTTTCAGGTGAACGTAACCAACACTTTGTAGCTATGCGGACGGTGCCGTGAATTAATAATGAAAAAGAAGGCTGCAATTTTGTTAGGAATAACATACCACGCAATACCTGACTCTATTCTTTATGTTGAATTATTTTACGCTTTAAGTTCTTTGAACATCTAGAGCTCGGCTAAGACGCTTGGCCATCATACAGCGCTTTCCCCAATTCCAAATAGGATGCGTAAGTGTTTTAGGTAAGTGTGTTTTACTATTTGTGGCATTGTATCACTACCTTCCGTACACTTTCATTTCTTAAATCATCACAATAATGTCTTAAGAAAAGGCGGATAATGCATACCAAGCTTGAGTGACTTAAAATACAACTGTTCATAAAGATACGGTATTTCTTGCAAATATAGAGATAAATGAAAAAAAAATAATTCTCGGAAAAACCACGAAACTTTATGCCAGTATGGTTAATGATTGCTTTGACGCTCCTACTCCCAGGCTTCTCACGCATGACAGAATTTTTTGGGGGGTGGCGGTGGTTGAGTGGGCAGCACCCTCGCCAGCACTCTCGCCTGTGGGAGGGATGGCAGCCGATGGCCGGTATTTCAGTAGGCCAGCTGGCTTGTCCACTACGTGTTTGTATTCTAAATCGACATCTTATAATGCGTTAGCAGTATATAGCTGTCATGCGGACGAAAACACGTGTGGCGGCTTGCCTCCGCTAAAAAAAGAGGGATAGTAGCATAGAGGAGGATGACTCACCGTGAAATAGAGGAGGCACGTGAAAAAAAATAAAACCTAAAAACATTGAAAAATATAAAGGAAAACGAATAGAAAATCATTACTGTGGCGGGAATTTTATTGATCGTCCTCAGATTTTCGTTCTGCTGCGCGCTCTTCCCTCTTCTAGTATATGGAGACTGTGTAGAATGGCTTACTAGTCAGCGGCACTTTTGGGGTATGTTCTTCAGTAGCGAGGTGGCAGGCGCTTCTGGAGGATGGAGGCTTCACACAAAAACTTTTCACGTCTTTACAAAGATAACACGAAATTGTCACCAAATGCCGCTGCTACTGCAATTGCAAAACAAAAAAAATAACGTCACACTCCCCATGAGAGAAAGTAGGCTGTTTTGCATTGGCTTGGGATCACGTTTAGGAATCGGTGGCTACTATTTTCCACAAAAAAGGTATACAGTAATTTCAGCTGTAGTAACAGTAAAGAGCAATCAAAAACTGTGCCAACCATGCGAGTTGTAGTTGTCACCTTTAGGCAGAGTAGTCAGCTTTTTAAGTAACTACACAAAACACGTGAGAGTAAGATAGGTTGCAGCACAAGGAAACCTACGAGTTTGTTCGCACACAATTAGCTGCAATACGCTGCATCTAGAGAGTCTCTTCTACATAAAATCATTGAATTTTCCGCCCGTCCTTTTGACCACTTAAGACATTAAGAGCGGACAAGCGTTAACAACACCGCATTCTATAAGCAACTGCGACGCAATTTCTATGCGCAGAATTTGTATGCGATAGACATACAAAAATTCAGTTTGAGCGGCGAGGTCATGTTCGGTTGTCCTTCCACAAATATCATATGTTTGGGTTAATAGTCTTAGCGCAATCTTAAGTTAAACCGTGGAAGGTGTCACGGTGGTTAGAAGTAAACTATTGGCCGCCCAGCTGGCGACTAGTCGTCGCTATCGCAGCTAGCAGTGGTGATACGGTGGGCTGTCCGTCCACAACATCGCACTCCCCGCCAAGGTCGTCCAGATGCGTGTCAAATACGGCCACGGCGGTGTCACCCATTCCGTCGTCGTAGGCTCGAGTCATGCGCCGACGCATTTGGTCAGGTGTGGTAAAGGTTGCCACCTGCGCAGGAGCGCGTAAATATAAAATAGCTTGTAGGATCTGATGGACGAAACTGATTGTGATCAGATGTATATTAACTATTACTGGTTACTGACCTCTAATTGCAAGGTCTCCTAAAGTTCTCGGCCGGTGGCTGTTTCAAACAAAGCCACTTGCGGTTGGATCTGAAATCCAGTGAGCAGGTTTCCGCGACTTTTATCCTTTTTTAGAGGAACACAGAAAAGGACTTTAAAATAATAACGCTGATTTAATTCGTTCTTTTCGCGTTCAAGGAGAATGTAGTACAGCGGGTTTCAGGCCCAGGCATTTTCAATATTGACCGGCGAAGAGCTTCGACATTATAATTCAAACGTAAATCGACACGAAGTGATGCGTGCATTCCGAGAGGAACATAAAGGCTAACCGCCTGTTAACCACTGGTGAATCGGAAGCTGGGAGCCAGCTTCCTACCACGGGTTAAAGGCACGAGCAAAGAGGAGCAAAGAGGGAGGAGAAGGGGGAGAGTAGGGGGAGAAATTGTCTAAGGCATAAAATCAGGGAAGCTGCAGACAGGTTAAATGCGTTGAAAGAGCGGCTGCGTGAACGCCGCGTTTTCACACTGTGTGAATGAGATACCGGCATTAAAGGTGTGTAACTGAACAAACCCAATTTATCTGGCTTACTCTAAACATGAAATAGCTCTTAGGTCACTTCCATTTTCCGTTTGCCTGGAAAAACCTTTAAAGGCGGCAACAGCTACACCAAGAAACTGCTTCTTTGCAAGTTCATTTCATTCGTACAATTCATTCCTCAACTTTTACTTACTAGTTTTTGGTCTGATAAACTATTAGTGAATTTATTGGTACCTTTTCTTCTTTGCCGAGCGTGTCGCATAATCTCATGATTGAACATTTGAAAAGGCAGTCAGAAAATCATATCATTGTATACCTACCATTTCACTAAAGAATTTATCTTCCATAATGCCCCCGTAATAAGCACATAACTCTGAGTGTTTCCATGAACCAGCGTGCCAGACTAAAACTAGCCTGTCGGGCACTTGTAAACGTTGGAGGGTCGGGTTCAGTGACCACAGGGTCGGGCTGAGTCAGCCTCAGTGTAGGGTGTTGGTTGAGTCAGCCCAACTCGCTTAGCATAGCACAAGTAAACGCTGTTGACCCAAAGAGCCGGATTAGTGGTAGAGGAGAGAAAAGAGCCTGTTCAGCGCTGGTGCTGTCACACTTCCGACACTAGCCACAGCGAGAAGATACCTCCGAAGTCACCTTTGCATGCTCCCACGTACTGCCGGACGGTGTACGTCACTGCAGTCGTACCGGTCTTCACTAACATCGAGTTCATGCAAACGGGCAGTCATCAAGGTGGACTGACTTTGCTAAACCCGACACGACTCGAACCGCTCTTGTCGGGCTCGTGTAAACGAAGCGGCTGTAGCTACAGCGCCGTACCCGTGTAACCTACAAATGATTTCCTTTCTATTAGTGGCGAAAAAGTTTGAGGAACACTCCTAAGCGATTTGTAGGTTATCTCTAGCGAAAAACAGAACTAAATTTTCTGTTGTCACAGAAGATTTTCTTCTAATATTTTGTGACCTCACAACGAAAATCTTGCAGTTAAAGAGGCTTTTCTGTAGTGTTGAAAAGTCCCAGGTCGTAACGAAAAACGCAGTTCAGTTACAACAACAGAAAACTTCGGAATATTGCAGACAAATCTATACTTACCACAGGATGACAAAAGCAGTTGTGTTTTGAGACTGGTTTAGTCGTATTTTTATACTAGGCTCTACTCATTGAACGTGAGGCGTAGTGCCGCGCACGACCATTGAGTAGCAGTTGGTTAGTGTGCATCACTCAACAATATTAACCAAAGCATTTCAGCGGCAAATGTTCAGCGCTCGTCGCTGGGTAAGTAAAAAGCGCGCAGAGCATTATACAAAGTACGTACTAGGTGCCACGTCACATTGTCCGATCCACGTTCGCTGTCAATGAGCGCCAGCGAGCACTCGTCATCCTCGCTTTTGTGGGCTTCTTTTCGGCACACCGCATTAAGCGAGAGGTGCTTGTTCCCCTTGTTCAATGGCAATCCGTCGAAGACGGGTCCCACAGAATAGGCCGGCTCACCCAGGGCAGGCGTCCTAGCAAGAAGGCTACATCCTCGAGCCTGAGTAAAGCACACGAAGCGTTGATTACTAAACTGGTATAGCGGCACTCGCCCAAATCCCACAATCCTTCACTTGTAGAGTTAGCGCCCCTGGACAGCTCGGTTCCTCATTACAAGCTGCCACTGCACGGAGCCTCATATGTAAAAAAAGCAACATCACAGGTACGTGCACCCTCCAAGTAACATAAAGCGTTGTTCGCATTAGTCGCCATCCTCAAATTTCTAACGATAGACAGGCGGGGTAGTTGTTGGGTGGCTGGCATACCTAACATTGCAAGAGATTACAGAAGAAAGGAAAAGTTGCGCGGCATCTTGGCTTTCTTTTCCGTTCAATCATCGTCTTTTTCTTTGGCGTAACTTTATTGTGGACACGACGAAGCATGGTGCATGAATGACGCTTTATTGAAGAAGGCGAGCGGTTATATAGGCAAGCGGTTAGATAACAGAAATGGGGGCTGCTTCTGTCCGGCTAGGCGCGTGTGCATGACTTGCACTACGTCACATCTCCCCTCTCTCTCTTTTTTTTTTTTAATCGTCGAATCAAGTAGAGTTTCAGAACTCAGGCGCCGGGTATCTTCGTGGTGGTTGGCGCTTCCGTTCACTCCTGCGGAGCTGTGTAGATTCGGATGTCCCTGTAGTGTCTGGGACTCCCACAGCTGGCAGCGGCGCGGGAGTCTTGTGGTCTGGAGACGAGGGAGGAGGAGCCGGATTGAGGTGTTCTCTTGTGCGCTGAAACTGTTGACCCTCTTCCGTTTTGACGATGTAGGCACGAGGAGTCTCAGCCCGCTGTACGACCGTGACAGGGGACCATGATCTTGAGGGCACATTGTACATAGTTGCGGTCGAGCCAGTGCGAAGCTCTGGAAGAGGCCGTGTACCTCTGTTGTAGAAGCAGCGTTGCTTGCTCCTGATGTCTTCTAGCCTTCGTCGCACGGTCTTGGGTGGCACTGTTTGTGGCTGTAGGTGGCTAGTTGGTACAGGAAGCAGCGTTCTTGTCTGTCGGCCCATGAGCCTCTGCACAGGGGACTTCAGAGAAGAGTCCCGAGGTGAATTTCGACACTCAAGCAATGCGGCACAAAACTCAGTGCTACCGAAACGGAACCGCCTTAACAGCTTCTTAGCTTCCTGTACTGCTCTTTCTGCCATTCCATTCGAGCGGGGATAGTACGGACTAGACCGGACGTGTTGCAGGCCAATCTTATCGGCGTAATCCTTGAACTGTTGGCTACTGAAGGGTGGTCCGTTGTCTGTGCAAAGTCGCCTTGGGAAGCCATGTGTTGCGAAGATGTCATTGCATGCTGCAATAACCTTGTTGGCTGACGGCGCTTGCACAAGCCTGATTTCAAAAAAGAAAGAGTAGAAGTCAACAACGACTAAGTACTCGGCACCGTTGTGATGACAAATATCAGCTCCTACTGACTCCCAGGGCAGAGTTGGTATCTCGTGACTTAACAGCGGTAGTCGCGCATTTCTTGATTTGTACTTTTGGCATGTTTGACAGCGTTGAGCGACTTCCTCAATATCGCTATTTATACTTGGCCAGAAGACAACGGTTCGGGCGCGTGCCTTCATTTTTTCTGCTCCTGTGTGCGCGGCATGAAGAGAAGCCAGTACCTCACTGCGCAGTCTGGCAGGAATGATAAGGCGATTGCTCCGGAACACAAGGCCGGAATCAGTATGCAGCTCGTCGCGGAAGCTCCAGTAGCTGCGTAGCTCGGTAGGGACGTCAGCCTTGTCAATGGGCCACGCTGTGCTTGCATACTGGCGAAGTTTCACCATGCTTGGGTCACGGTCCGTCTCCCGCAGAACTTGCTCCAGGCGCCTGTCTGAAGCTTGAAGACAAGCGATAGTGTTAACGTGGAAATGCGCGCAATGTTCTACGAGCTGTGCTTTATTAGGAAAACGTGATAACGCGTCAGCGATGAACAGTTGTTTTCCCGGAGTATACTTGACGTTTATATGGTATTTTTGTAGGTTTAGACGCATACGCTGCAGGCGGAGAGGGCACTGGCATAATGGCTTCTTGAAAATCATTTCGAGCGGCTTGTGATCAGATTCCACAATGACTTCTGGCTGCCCGAAAATGTAGTCCTTGAATTTTTCACAGCCGTGGACGATTGCTAGCATCTCTTTCTCTATCTGCGCGTACCTTTGCTGTGCTTCTGTCAGCGAGCGAGATGAGTAAGCTAAGGGGTGTCCATCCTGCATTATCACAGCGCCAATTCCGTTTTGGCTGGCGTCTACAGATAGGGTGATTGGTTTGCCCTTCTGGTAATATGCCAATATGGGAGCCGTTGCTAGTGCTTCGCGCAGTGCTTCAAAGCTTTTTTGATGTCTGTCTTCCCAAACCCATGCAGCATTCTTTTTTAAAAGTTCTCGGAGCGATGCTGTGAGCGTTGACATATTAGGAATGAAGCGGGAAACGAAGTTCACCATACCCAAGAATGTCTGTAGCTCTTTCCGGTTGCAAGGGGCCTGCACGTGGAAAATATCTTCCAGTCTCCCTGGATCCAGGCTCAACCCGTCGCGCGTCAACACGTGGCCTAGGTACTTGACGGATTCCTGCAAGAAGTTACACTTTGTTTTGTTCAATTTCAAGTTGTGCTCCTGACATCTTGTCAGCACATTGACAAGATTTGCGTCATGCTCTTCTTTAGTGCGACCCCAGACTAGAATGTCGTCCATTACGACTGCTGTGCCAGTGAGACCTTCTAATACTTTGTGCATGGCGCGCTGAAATATTTCGGGAGCCGAAGAAATGCCGAAAGGCATACGTAGGAACCTGTAACGACCGTACGGAGTGCTCATTGTGCAAATTCTGGAGCTTTCCTCATCCAGTTTTATCTGCCAAAATCCCGTAGCGGCATCCAAAGTCGAAAAGTATTGTGCTCCACACAGAGACGGTGCAATGTCTTCTAGCGTTGGCATAGGATAATGTTCCCTCAGCAGCGCTTTGTTCAAATCAGATGGATCGAGACATATGCGTACCTTGTCGTTCTTTATGACGGTAACCATGTGGCTGGACCACTCGGTTGGCTCGGTCACCTTGGAAACTACTCCGGCTGCTTCCATGCGGTCCAGTTCCGCTTTTACTCTGTCCTCGAGTGCGAACGGAATCCGGCGTGCTGCTTTGACCACTCCTTGGGAACCTGGCTTGAGCTTCAAGTGGTAGACGACACCCTTGAGCTCGCCTAATCCGGAGAAGACGTCTTCATACGGCTTGACTACGTCGTACAGCTCTTGGTGCTCCAGTGAAGCAATTCGGCGAATCAAGCCTAGCTTCTCGGCAACTGAGCCGCTAAGAGTCACGGGTATGTCGTCTTCCATTACGAAGAATGTCGTTTCAAATGTTCCCTCGGGTCCGGTCACATGAAGGTGACTACGTTTCGTTGCTTTTTTCTGAAAGCCAAAAAATGTGTTCAGCACGACAGCGCAGTTTTCGGGTTGCTTTTGAGTTATCTTCTGCAGCTGGCTGCGTGATATGACCGAGCAATTGGCTCCTGTATCAAGCTTGCAGGCAACGGGCGTTTCTTCTATTTTCACGATTGCAGTCCAGCGGTCGTCTTTCTTGCTGCTTGGCGATAAAGTTTGCAACCAGAAATTATCTGCCTGTCCGTCTGAATTCGCTTCCAGTGACGCCACTTTTTGCTCTTTCACGCAGAGGTTAGCGCTCTTCGTTTTGCACGCAGCTGCAAAATGATTTCTTTTGCCACATTTTAAGCACGTGCGTCCCTTTGCAGGGCATGTTTCACTGTTGTGAACACGAGCACATTTGTTACAGCGACTTTTCATTTGGAGGACCGCATTGACGTCCACTTGACAGTTCTTGCTGGAGTGTATTTCTTCACTTTGCTCTTTGCCGTGTTCCCGAGCTCGACACATTTCAACAGTTTTGGCCAAGGAAGCATTTTCAGAAAGAAGCGTTTCTTGAAGCTTCTTGTCTCTCATTCCCAGAATGATTCTGCTTCTTAGCATGCGTTCTTCCAGCTCACCGAATTCACAGCTTTTTGCTAGTACACGCAGCTCCGTTAACCAATCGTTAAAATGTTCGTCTTCCTTCTGGTCACGCTTTCCAAATCGAAACTCGTGATAAGCTAGGTTTAGTGCTGGTTTGTAGAACGCTTCAAACTTTCGCTTCAGTACAGCAATGTCGCTTTTATCCTCTCCAGCATCAAATACGAAAGTGCTGTACGTTTTGCGTGCGTCTTCTCCAATACTGATGAGAAAAGTGGCTGCCTGTACCTCTTTCGGTTGTTGGTCCAGGTAGGTTGCAGTTGAGAAGAGCTCGAACTCTTGCTTCCATGCTTCCCAGCTATGCCAGACATCTCCCGTTGTATCCAGGGCCTTCGGTGGTGGCAGCAGCGAAGTGACGGGGGCGGCAGGCTGGGCGCGGTGCTGCTCGGCGTCTGTCATGGCTCTGGTCCGATGAAATTACCCGGGCCTCCCGGATTGCCGTGCTTCTGCCGTCGGTTACGTTGCCCGGTTGCGTTGCGCGATCGCTAACCGGCCACTTCTGACACCATGTGGACACGACGAAGCATGGTGCATGAATGACGCTTTATTGAAGAAGGCGAGCGGTTATATAGGCAAGCGGTTAGATAACAGAAATGGGGGCTGCTTCTGTCCGGCTAGGCGCGTGTGCATGACTTGCACTACGTCACATTTATCAAACATCGCATTAACAAGGAAAAGGGTAAACGAGAAAGCCTTATAAAGAAAACTAAAACTGCACTCGATTAATTGCGCCTGAAGTTCTTCAGCGCTTGCTGCTGCAAATAAGGCAATAATACGGTGTTCCAACGATACTGAGGTTCTTATATGACGGTCACCTGACACATTCAATATAGTTCTCCTGGCTTATGATTACGAATAATACGAGGTTCCAAGCAGAAAAAAATAAATCAGGAGGGCTTCATGAGGGCCCTCATCAAAAACATACATCCTTACATAGCATCTGACAATGCACTCCTGCTAGCAGCGCGATTGAAACGGAAGTTCATATTCTTGCGGTCGATAATAATTTTCGCAAATAAATCATAAAGTACGGGAATGATGTTTCACCATTAATCTTTAGCACATGTCCAGCTGTGTGCGTTGCAACGCCAGACTCGCATAAGTGCGCGTCCTGAAGTTTCTGACGGCAAGGTACGCTCCACAGGCTAAATTACAGGATATGAATTTGAGCGAAAGCTGAGTACCATGTGCTCTTCATAGTGTTGGCCAAAGACCGTTTAATACGATCGTCACAGGAGGGATCCACATTTATTGATAATTCCGCAGCTTAATAAATCAGACATGTTTGAATCTAAGCGCTTGGTTTTCACGTTTTGAAAAAAAAAACATCGCGTACTTCCTTCCATCTTCTTACAGACCTCTACTATAAATGCTGCATACCATTTTGTTAAACAATCTGCAAATGTTCACTGGTTAGACAGAAAGTCTTTGTCATTGGTCACAGGGCAGCAACGTGGTACGTATATGACTCCTTTCGTTAGTCACTCCGAAAACTTGGTAAACCTTGTAAAGCGTTTAAGTTTCACAGTTTTATGTTGACCACAATTTTTTCACAAGACGCCTTCTACTGTTTGCTTCTCCTTCACTTTATCACCTAATCAAAAGTATGTTAGCCATACACTCGATTGAAACTTTCAGGTATGAAGAAACTCAAGGATATTTAATAAAACTTACTGTGTCGAGATTTTAGCCTAAGAAATATGGTGAAACCACCTGTGCCGAGTGAAATTCATCAAGGAATTACAACGCCTTTTTGTTGGATTTTCACTTTGCATACATGTTTTTTAACTGCATTACCATAAATAAATACTATTTTGAGGGCAGTTCTCACACTTTTCCGCAGTCAGCAAATAGTAGGCATGGTCGGTAAGGCGACGCGATTATAAATCTATTTTGTCAATTGAGCTCCTGGAAAACTATGTCACCGACAGGCACGCAGTGATCAAACGACGCAGGAAAAACGCTGTGTTTAGATTTGACAAATAATCTAAAGATAAGTTTTAAAATAGTGCGGATTGTTAAAAGGAGTTCATTATAATACAGGCAACAGCTGCCAAAAGCATTGAGGAGAGCGCGCATTTCAACACTCACGGATATACTGTAGGCGAACTTGTGCCTGTATCGGGCGTCGTAGGCTGAGTGGACTTGGAGGAAAGCAATTGCCGCAAACTGCCTGGCTCCTCTGCAGGTGACTAGGTCAACGCAGGGTCGTAGCTTGTGCGTCGCTACAACTACATACGACAACATATCAAGAAGTGTTGCGTGGAGACCGTAGTGGCGCACAAGCTCTCTAGAGGGCGGCACTGTGAGCATGACGGCAGTGCGATTGCCCTTAAGCTCCCTCACGAAAGCGTGGAGATGCCTGAAGCCAGCCGTTCCGAGTGTATCGCAGTTGTCTTGTGGGTGGTTCCAGTGCACGTTAACGCCCTGCGTATTGAACAATTGCTGCAGTACATGGCGTTCTTTCAAGTACGCACTAAGTTGGCAACAAAAATACCACTTCTATGCCCATGCTAGCTACCGTAGTAATTATTTCTCAGCGAACTCTAACAAATTATTACGAGGGTTATCAGCGTGCGGGCACTTGAAGCTACTGCCGTATGCATGGAGGTGCGGTTCTTCTCTGGGAAAAAATATCGCTAAGCACCAAATGCCACGTGCAATCGAATACAGTGCCAGTTTATTCAGAATACATTTTCACGTTAGTGCCCTCTGCCTGGTCCGACAGTCTTCGCTCAAGAGGTACCATGTTTACCTGCGTGAACTTCGAGAAATGTCCGCTTCACTGGCACTTTTAATTTCTTTACGCTGCTTCTTCCTTTCGGTGGAATCTGCTATGGAATCAGCCTAACAATGTCAAACGCTGCCGTCATCTGCCGCACACAATGATGATGTTGTTTTCGCATTCGCATCGCATATATGACAAGAGAGATGGCGGCGCACGCCATTAGGCGTATTGGACGCATGGTGACTCCCAAACCTCCTAACGTTTTCATGTGCTCCGAAGAAGCTCATCCCATCTTAAATAATTCAATGAAACCGTTTGGGGAGTTGCGTCAAAATAGAGGGCTTGTAATGGCACGCGGTGGTTAGGGCAGTTTTATAGGATTCATTTTTCGAACGAACACGAACTTGCTGACAACAACGCTTAAAAGGCATCGTCGAATAAAAATATAAGTGTGAAGACTTGGAGCGCTTCTATTCGATTGAAGTGTTTTCTTCCGAACAATGAACAGCGCTCACGTCAATGGCGTCGTCGAAGTTGTGGATAGACTCCGCAACGGCTGATTTCCAGCGGCTGTCTTGGAGCATGGCCACGAATGCCGGGCTGTCATCACGTTCGCCTCCGAGCGTGACATATATCGGCAGAGATTTGTTCCCCGTACGAAAAGCTTTGATGCGTTCCACCATCGTGTTAAACTTGCGTGTCCCCACGGCGAGTGTTCCTCTTCGTCCCGGCGTCTGCTGCTCAGGCGTGCCAAGAGATAGGCTCTCCCAGAGCGCCACTGTGCAGTATTGTGCTTGAATGTCCGTTGCTACGAACCGCTGCCGCTCCTCCTGCGAACTGCAGCAGTTTTGGAAGACATCATCACAGTCGGACTGAATAATCGGTGTATAAGAATTACATCGATGTATATCGCAAAATATAATTCATGTGTGCTTATTTATTTAATTTAATTGGTTTTTGGGGAAAGAAAATGGCGCAGTATCTGTCTCATATATCGGCGGACACCTGAACTGCGCCGTAAGGGAAGGAATAAAGGAGGCAGTGAAAGAAGAAAGGAAGAAAGAGGTGCCGTAGGGGAGGGCTCCGGAGTAATTTCGACCACCTAGTTTTCATTTTCACCACAGCCCTGGACATGCCTGTAATAACAAGCTTTATTTCTCTTGTTACAATAATGTACACCCTTCCAGTTCTTTAGCGTGAGGGCTGTCGAACATTGCGAAATGTGCGAGATTACGCGCGCGGGCGTGAGGAACTGTCTGTTCAAGTGCACTCTGATAGGCTTTTCCGGGAGAGTCCTTTATCGCATTCTCTCTGTTATGGCTGTCCGTTTTACCCGTTATCACCGAAGTTGTCAGAAAAGGTAGCGTTGCACTGCCTTCCTTCCTGCACCAAAGCAAAATCTTAAATGATAAGCCAAAAAAGCCATGGAATGTTACTGGCGCACTGCCACAGGTACTTCTATTTGTAAGTTTATGAAAGCGTTCATGAAAATTGAAAGTAAAAGGCGTTAACTTCCTCCAAGGAAACGGCGGTTGGATTCGTTTTCTGTCACAGCCTAACAGAGGATCTGTTAATTGGATGCACGTGTTTATTCTCGCGCATTTCAGAGCTGTGCTCCGAGATACGGCACATATCGATTTGGCGGGCGAAGATTACTCGTTCGTATTCGACAATTCCAAAGGTGTGCATACTGAGACTGCAGTTGTGTGTACTGGCGTTAACTACTCTATGTCCGCTTTCTTCCACCACTGTCATGTATTCACTTTGAGTGAGTAGAAGGTTTACGTAGTAGGATTTGATCTGAAGTAAACAACTAGCCACGGTGGCCCTCTGACTTAGTGCTCGCATTCCACCCAGCTGACCTATCTATGATGCTGTATACAGCTTCAGACAGGCTGATAGTCATAACATTTCTGGCGATCTCAGTGATGCTCTGTATATATTTTAAAAGGTGTACTGATAATTTAGTTTTTCACGAAATGATATGCACTCTTAGGTCCGTGCCTGCACAAATGTAAGTACTGAGAAATATTTAATTGCACCGCCGATGCATGCTTTGGAAAATTTGGAAGCCTAATAAATATCAGTACTTTTGCACTACTTGAGTGAACTTTGTTTTATGTGATGCGATTTGCTACTTTAGGCGAGGAATCTAGAGCGTTTAGAGAAATTCAGAAAGCGGCACTCTAGCTGCTACATCCAACGTACTTCCACGCGCCAAACAGTGGTGGAGAGGCTAAATACATTTGCGTTTGATTTTTAAATAGTACACTGGCATATAATGATGAGTTCAAGATTGACAATGTTAACGTGCATTTGCCGACGAGCGGCAGACAAAAAGAACGCTAGCTACACAAGTGCAGCACAAAACGAAATCAACTAGTCAAATCGCCTTGCAGCGCGCTAATGAGTAAACATTATATGTAATTCAGAGACCACAAAGCTTTCGGTGCTAAAAGGACAAAACATGAATAAAGTCATAATTGTAACAGAGAAAATGATGTAGTTCACTTAAAGTGTTACAGAAATGATCAATATATACAATTCCGAGGCCAAAATCATTGCTTGGTATCCACTACTTTTTGATGAAACAGTTGTCTCAGAACGTAATTGGAGCAGGTGGGTGGAAAAAGCGTTGCATCGCAACGCTCTCTTGCTACGTATGCGCACGCGTACACGGCCTTAACCGTTGCTCATGATCACGGGGCAACCGCACTGTAGTGGTCAAGTAGAAAACACTTTCAACGAAAAGGACAGCCACTGGTCTACATGTACAACCTCATTGTGATTGTGCAGATAGGCCTCAAGCTATTTTGGAATAAGATCACTAATCCATGCTTTATGCAGCTGAAAAACTAATTTACTATGTGCAACTTCGTCGAAAGCTTTCCCGAAGTATATGTGCACTTCTTCTTGGGCATGTGTAAAAATTAAAATCATGAATTGTTTCGATGAGCTTTGCAACGGTCGAAACAGCTTTCGGAGCCCATGCCATGTCTGGCAGAAAACTCGTTGTCTTCCAAGAAAAACGACAACATTGTGACAAAGAAGACGAAGCTGGCAGTGGCATGGGACGGAGCGCTTGCGCTAGGCCAGCTTCCATTAAAATCATGTTTTGTCTGTCGTTCATCGTGCCTCTTTCGTAGGCTAGCCGGCACGTAACATATGACGCAGGTGCTGATTGTGACCGAAATCTAACGCTCAAGGCCATCGTGCTTCTAAGCCCTGTGTTTAAGGGCAGTGCCCCAGCCTGCCAGAACGGAACCAACCTTGCCGAGGCCCTGTGTACCCGACGCGACGAACTGGACGCGACACCCTGACCGGCCCGACCTACCGACCCGACACGCCGCTCACGTGAAAAGACACCGTCTCCCTGCCCATCCATTTCGGCACGTTCAAGGGCCTAGGACGGTGGCTCTTGGCGGCCAGCGGCTCGTAGGCTACGTGAGCCAGGGCTCATTCGCTCAACTCATTAATCGTGGCGGCCAGCACTACAACATCTTGCCATCTATTTTGTACCGTAATCTCAAGCCCATCACCATTTCGCCCTCATCTCCGTCAGTGTGTCATTCACGACCGGGAGGATCGCTTGGTGGTCCCGGGTATTGTGACGAAGAAGACGAAGCTGGCAGTGGCGCTGGAAGGAGTACTCGCGCTACGCCAGCAGCAATTAAATTCTTATCTTGTCCATTGTTTATCGCACCTCATTCTTCGGCTTAACAGTATGCGTACTATTGCGATGGAAAAAACGCGAACGGCGCGGCGCCTACGAGCTCCGTTGTTAGAATTTATTTAGATCGCGCTTTTGCCTGGTGGTAAGAAAAGACGTTAGCCATCCTAGATTGTATCACGGACGACTCTACCGTCTTTTCGCTACCACCGAAGTGAAAGCGTGGCGAAAAGAAATGCGAAGAGCGTAGCGCTTCGGCTCCGCTCTGCTCGCGTTTCATTCCATAGCACCTGTACAAGTAACATTATACTTGATTTTGATTTTCTTTAAAACCTTGCTGCAGACAGAAGTCATAGAAATGGGGCATTCGTTACATGCCAGCAATCGGTTACCGCTTTTCTTCGTGTCCTGTAGGGTTCACACTAAAACAAATTACTGATGCAAACCACGCTTCGAACAGTCTAAACAATTTTAAGAATTGCTCGTATTATAACGCGAATATATAACCGCAGCCTCATTTCGGAACCGATACGCAGTCTTCGTTGAAAAGCTGCTGAATATTCGTCAATATATTATGTGCAGGCGACTTGTAAGGCATGGCGGACATTTAGGTTCATGAATAGCAGGTGGTCAACTGACGATTGGGTAACTATTGTCGTTGGCGCACAATATTATGTTGCAGAATCGGAGGAACTTAATATAGTAGACGAATTGTGTATATGAATTTTCTATATGGTCGCTGTGGTTAGAGATTGGCCGGATATAACCGCTGGTCCTTAACAGAAATTGAGTGGACTCCAAGAGAAGGCAAGCGTAGCAGGGGACGGCAGAAAGTTAGGTGGGCGAATGAGATTAAGAAATTTGTGGGGACGGTAGATGCAGGCCGCCAAAGACCGGGTTAATTTGAGATACTTTGGAGAGGCCTTTGCCCGACAGTGGGCGTAGTAATGCTGATGACGATGATGATGAAGCTGGAATTATGCGCATCAAACAAGCTGATATAAAAACAGACGCACGAGACGACCCTGATATCGTATAGTCTCACTTGCCGTCGGGGGAACGCGTCTTAAGTCCAAGAAACTGAACATGGCACTTTCCTTTTTGCGCCACAGGGAACCAACCATAAATGTAAGGAGGGAGGTTGTGCTCCCAGCGCACACCCGTGATGCGAGGTAAACGCTGCTGTGATCCGGCAATAAAGTACGGAAGTGTTCAGGGCATTTGTGCAGTAGAACGTGCGCCGTCATGGCTACGCAGTGTCAAGTGATGATGATGATGATGAGTGATGATGGATTTTTATGGCCCAAGGGCAACTGTGGCCAAAGAGCGTCATGGCACAAGGTGTTTTCGATTACTCAAGGTGTGGTCAAAGACCCTCTTCCCACGCATTTCACCCTAAAGAAGCCGAGCACCAGGCAGGGGAAAGCTTGTACCCATTGTATCACCTGTGGGTACAAGGCGGCACTGGGGATCAAACCCCGCACCTGCCGCATACGAGGCGGATGCTCAATCACTTGGCCACCACAGCGGTCAGTGTCAAGTGGCCGAGTCGGAAGGATCTAACGCCACGAATACGTACAGCAGGGCGGGTAAAGACGGAAGCACGTGGCAAATGATCCACAACCTCGACGAGCCAGATAAACTCGTTTCTGGATGAGCAGAACGTGATTTTTCGCACCAGTGACCTCCCTTTGGAGTGAAAACGTTGCTTCGTCAGCCCGATACCCAAATATTTCAAGAAGCGAAGCACCATTGTTAACCTCAGGCCTGTATTACTGACCTCGACGCTGTGTAAGTTCTACTAACGCTTAGTGTTGAGCCGGGTGGTCTAGAACCACGACGACGAGAACCCCAATTACTTGGATCTTGCAACGACATGACTTACCGACGGATCTGTGCACGCAGAATAGAAAACGCCTGCTGTGCAGGATCCTCGGTAGTGCCCCTAAACGACGTTCAGAGTCCCCAGCATGTTATTTGCGGTGGATGTTCTGGAAGCATAGGACATGATTACACTCCCGACAACACCGGCTTCTCTAGAGGTGACTGGGCCTGGTACACTCAATGTAAACTTTGTACGGCCGTTTCTGGCGAACAGAATTTTTAAAATTTCTTCCAGGGACTTCGCATTCAACCAGCGGCTACAAACCAAAAGTATTCAAGCACGCGAGACGCATGCCACAAGATGCTGATCTACCTTCATCCCTGCTTAACCTAGAGAAGCGGAGATCTGTGAGACTCACTCTTTCTCCTGGTGAATCTTCCGAGGACGCAATTTCCAGATAGCGGTAGGTAAGGACAAGGAAAGAAGCAATGTCTCCCTCACCCTGTGTCGTCGGCTATTACCAAGCACAGTGCGAATGCAAGACCGGAGGGGTGGATAGACCAGCGCCGATTCACCTGGCGCCGGCAGCTTCATTTGATTAGGCGTATCGCAGCTACACTATCAAGACACTGTGCCTTATCACCCTCACCTCTAATGTATGCGACGGAGCAGCAGGCTTCTACGTCAAAAACGCACATGACAAAAAGCGTTAGAGACCATGCGTATGGAGTGCCTGCGAGCACACAAAGGACTGCCGCCAAACAAGCAAACTAAATAACTCTATCCGTATTCTGGCGTCCGCCTCTGAAGGCTTTCATCGAAGCGCGTAATGAACACCACGAAGTGTGACAGCAGAACCCAACTGAAGGACCTAAATTGCTCACATGAGATCAAAAATGCCCCACCTGAAGCACCAACATTACACCGATTTAATGAGCCACGAATCACACGGCTATTTTAGGCGTGGCGGGACGTCCTGGGGAGGCTTCCGAGACCACTGACCCAAAAATGCAACGCGACTGCCATTTGGCAGCATCAAGCTCGGACTATAGAGCAAACGCACTGTTTACAGATGCAACCTGGGAATCATCTACAATCCGCGCAACGCTTGCTGTGTTATCGGCTAATGCTAGCCGCAGAAGTACGGATCAATACGACCACACACCCAGGTAAAACATAATGGAGCTCTCGGTGGTCTTGGCCGCAGTCCACGCAATAAGAGAGGAAGCCAACAGTGGCCTGCGAGTACATGGAGGGCCTTTATATCACACTATATGGTGACACCTTATATCGCCGCAGCCTTAATCCTGCTGGCCTCGACCTCCTTGTCGTTGTGTCCAAGCACCTTCATCCTGCTGTTCTCCAAGAGCTGCATAATGTCCCCTCTTCTGGCCACTTGGGTTTATCGAGTACCATCGGCCGCGTGCGTAGTCGCTTCTTTTGGCCCCAGCTCTACGCTCCGTACGCAGCTATGTTGCTGCTATTGATGACGAGTGTCAGTGCCGGAGACGCCCTACCACTCTCCCAGCTGGCGCGCTTCAACCCCTTGACGTGCCTCCCGAACATTTCTACGGCTTCGGCTTGAACCGTCGGACTCTTTTTCCGGAAGCCACCTTCGGCAACAGATGGGTTGCAGTTGCCACGGACTACGCTTCCCGTTGCGCGATCTCGCGGGCACTGCAAACCAGTACTGCTACAGATGTTGCTGACTTTCTGCTGTGCAGTCTTATCTTATATCATGGTTCTTGCCGGCAAATTCTCACCGACCACGGCTGCTGCTTCCTCCCCAAGGTTGTCGGCGACACTCTCCGTTCCAGCTCTATTAAGCACACGCTAACCACCGCCATCACCCCCAGACAAAACGGCCTTACCGAGCGCCTTAACCGCACTCTCACTGATATGCTCGCCATGTGTGTTTCCCCAGATCATCTTGACTGGGACCTCGCTCTCCCCTTTGTTATGTCCGCTTACAACTCTTCCCATCACGATAATGCCGGCTACTACCCTTTTCACTTTTTACACGGCGACAAGCCCCAATTGTCTTTGGATAAGCTGCTGCCTACTCCTTCTGCTCTGCCATCTGAATACGGCCACGACAGCATTGCACATGTTGACGATGCCAGACAACTTGCATGCTCCCGAGTTCCCGCATCTCAGGCCTCCCTGAAGGTGTTCTTGAACCGTCGTCACCGCATAGCCTTTTTCTTTCGTGTCTCCCTCGTCTTGGTTTGGTCCCCATCTCACCGCGTCGGCCTCACGGGAAAAAAAATTGTCCCGTTTTGTTTGCCTGTACTGTGTCATGCGCCAGGTCACCGCCATCACTTTCGAGGTCGTTAAGGCCTTCACGGACGCCACCTCCCGCCAACCTCACTATGACGTTGTCCACGTCTCTCGCCTGAAATCCTACATCTCGCCGTGTCCAGCTGCGCCCTCAAGAACACGGTCGGGCCCTGCAGCGGATAATCCCTGGGAAAGCGACGTAGAGGAAGTTCCTGGGTGGTGCGCCCAGTTTGTCCGGTTCTCCCTGTTATCTGTGGCCTGGTCGCCCTTGCGTCTGACTAGCCTTCGGGCAACGTAACAATATTAGTCAAAGATTTTAAATGGAAAATCTTTATAACCTAAAAAAAATACCCAAGTAAAATTCCTTTTGAAAGTTGTTCAACCTTTTAATTTTTTTTCACATTCCTTTCCTGCTTACTGCTTTTTGTGTGTCACTAAAATTTCTACTGAGTGTATTTGTTAATGAAACTTTCATTCTTAAACTCTGTTTTCCTTTATCGTCGACCACTTCTTCATTGTGAATTGCCGGAATGTTAAAACTCTCACCCAAGGTTGAGGACGCAGATGACTGGCCGGAAGACGGTGACAGGTTTTGGGCCGAGATCACTGCCACCTGGCGCTGGAGGCTTGCTGATTTTAGGAGGTTCCCAATAACTCATGTCGAACTTCAGAAGCGACTTGGGGAATTCCGTGCACACGGGCGTGTCGTTGGTGTCGTCAATACAGACCGCCTTTTTCATGCCAGAGATGAACGAAAAAAGGCGTCTGTTTTTATTAAAATTTGGTAATAAAATTGCCAACTTTGCGGGAACGTCTCTTGCGAGCCCCAGCATTGCGTTATTAACAACTTCTCAGCGACTAATCTATGGGCAATGATATCCACTAGAATACGGAGTGGTCATGAGCGTAGGAGGCATACTCAAGCTCACGTCTTCTTGGATGTAGTGGAAGTATATTAATTTAAGAAACGGATGTCTCTATTGAATCAGCGGCCGCTTTCAGAAAGCGCCTGTGTTAAGATTTCGTTTGTGATCTTCCCCACCGCCTAAATATACGGGACAGCGTTTATTGCTGTCAAAAAGAAACATCGCATCGCTGTAACTTTAATGAGGAAGCAAAAATTTTTGTTTAGTTACTGTGAGCATGTAAATCGCATCAGGTACCCACAACTGGAGAGATAATTTTGAGTAGTTGTGACAGTTGGATGAAGTGCCTTCACTTCTGGAATACATATTTTCATGATGGTAGTAGTTAAGCAGGGATGAGTCACACTATTATTTCTTCTTCATCATTGATTGCAATTTTATCGATGATTACAGCTTCTACTCCACTGGAGTAAGTTGAGAGATATTGTATACGTTTTGCAGAAAGCATAAAGCCTTGCCCACTAAAATTCTTCTAGTAAACAGGTGTTTCTCTTGAATTCACATAGGCTTTGAGAAAGTGCCTGTGTTAACATTTCGTTGTAATCTTCACCACCACCCAAATATTCGAGTGCCTTACTGGCTGTGAAAAACATGTATCTTATTTTCTGCTCAAATCTTTCCAGAGAACGCACAATCATTTCACGCAGTTTCTTGAAAAGGACAAGTAAATACCATAAGGGACCCACAACTACCTAGATAATTTGTGTAGTTGTGACAGTCAAAAATGTTTACCTGTCTAATATAAGTGAATATTAGACAGCTGATCAGTTTCTATTTATTTTTTGCTGTTAAAATGGTTTTCTGCTCGCTGCTATCTTGGGAAAATTTATCCCTGTGGCGGCTCGAGTCATAACATATATCGCTTAGAGAAATGCACGTTTTAAACAGGGACCTGGAGCATCTGTGGCACAAGAGGCCTCACCGGCACAGCTCAAGCAAAGTAGCTGATTTCGTGTTCCTTTATTAGCAGTGAATTTCGCTTATGCGAATACGAATGTTTTTCTATTAAATTCGCATTAAGACCAACCTCCCTAAAAAATTCACCTCTGTTATATGTTTAAAGTGCAGAATATTATTCCTTAAAGAGTGCCATGGTTTCTCTGGGTGATTCACAAGAACGAAAATAACGCTCTCTGAAAAGCGCAAAAACCACGCAACGACATTTCTTAAAACTGCTTTTCTGCGTACTTCTTGCCAGGTTTAAATTATAATAGTCATCATAAACGGGATAGGTCAAACCCTCTATGCCCTGAGATAACATGTAGCATAATATTTGTGGCTGTAAAAATTTTCTTCAAAACAGATTGCAGACTGCGCGAAAATTACTCACAAAGCTTTGTGCAGCACTGCCGTTATGCCGCAGCCACAACCAAGTGTCTTTAGCATGCCTGGATGGAAACAGCAAGATCGCCAGTGGAACGGCGAACAGGACGAAAAGCACGGAGCCCAGCACCCATAGGTAGTAAAGCACGCTGTGTCTAGTTATGTTCCGCCCATGGTGGCGATCTTCGTCTTCGTCCTGAGGAGTGAACCGCCGCAAACTTGCAGTATCACAATCGCATATTCACTCCTGGTTTGGTGGTGCGGCAACGTGCAGACGTGCAGACGTGCCAACGCATTCGATTCAGTACTCTTTCCACCACAAAAACGATGATGCTGGGGATAAAAGCTAGAAGAAGATTGAGAGACTTCTGAGTCCGAAAATATGAGTAGATGTCTAAAGAATAACGGAGATATTTACCAAAGCAACCAAGAACCTCACTGCAGTCAAGCTGAAACGAACAGAGAGAACATGCTGTGGGGCTAGCTGGCTTCTGCTCATTCTTGATATTAGGGCGGGTAAACAGGACAAGCACAAAGGTTCGTCCTGTTGCCCACCTTTGTGTTTTGCTCTGTTTGCGCTCCTTAAAAATAGAGAACACGCCTAAGAAAACAATAGGCGTGATTATTGCATTGATAACCAAAACCGAAGATTACCCGCAAGGATGAACACTTGCTTATCCGGAACACAAAATGTTAGTTAGCTGAAATTTCAAACAAGAGGAAATCCTCAAGTGTTTCACCCTAAGGTCGTTCAGAATGGTAGGAAGGATTTCCTGCAGCAATCTCACAACATAATTTTTACGTCGCTCGCTCACACAACATTGCTTTTCTACACGCGAATATTAGGCATGTACAGCGTTTGTAACTAGAATAAAGGCCAAGGGAGAGGGTTTATGGTTCAAATCCGCATTGTGGGGCTCGTGTAACATTCATGGAAGACGTAACCCGCGGAGGAGGAATGACCAAAGTTCAGTGCTACTGTAAAGAAATGTGGAACGATGCAGATATATAACATATCACGTAACATAGCCCACAAGCAAACAACTTCGGGCTTCAAACGTTTCACAAAGGATCTACATGATGTACAGGTTCAACCAAGGCAGCTAAAACGAAATGACAGGCGAGGCTTCGGGCTTGTACTACAGCACTAGGCGACTGTTGTATAAAGCAAGCACTTCAGGTTTGTTATGCTTTTGAAAACACTCCCTGGTCAAAGCGCAAATATTGCGAGGAAGCTTTATTATCCAGTCTTGCAACTAAAACAAGCTGCCTAAAATTCTTACAATTATTTTTCTGCTGTGGTAATTACTGCGAATTTTACTCGGTAATTTCAAAAGCGTCAATTTCTAGTCAAAGTTTAATGCAGTTAAAATGTATCAGAATGTTATTTTTTCATTTTGCTACGAACATGGAAGTGGTTGTATAGAAAAAAAAATTGCGGAGGGAAAGGAGTTATCATCTCAAGATGATTTTGACAAAGGGAGGTTCTTTTAAAAGTACGCTGCATTTGTGTCCTTCATCAGACAAATCGATAATATCGCTACGAAAGTGATCAGCTTGATACATCAGCGGCATTCTTTTAGCGCTACATTCAGGACAAGCTGAGGCGACATTCATGGTGTGACGCATATTGTAAGGCTCACGCGAGTGTGAACTAAAAGCTGAAGCTCTCCGCAGCATGCATCCAAACACGAAATAAGAAAACTCCAGGAGGCATCTCACTTCGCCAGAACTTTCGACAACGGGTCGTTGGATTCTACTTTGCTCATCTCCAGAGGCCTGATCTCCGCCTCCAACAGGAGTCCCTTGCATTTTCTGGCGTACATGGAAAAAACCAGCGCAGCAACGATCAGTGTGTGTTAGTGCTGCGCAGTCATCACGCAGCGCAAGAATTTCTTGAGTCTAAAAATAACGGCGTAGTGTACTTACAAAACATAGAGTGTTTCATTGAACCTCTTTCGTTCCTATGATCAGTCACCATTTTAAAACCGAAATGTTACCCCGCTGAACTAAAAGGCAACTACCAATATATGTCTGCGGCTACGCTTTTTCGGCAAGAGAAAAGCTCAAAATTTATTGCACGCAACTATTGAATGGCGGCTTCAGCATACCTGTGTTAGGCTTGCTATTTTATTCCGCTCTAGGTGCCAAGTAAGCAAGCGCTAGGTTTAGCTTCCGAATCCATCTTGATTATTCCTCCCGAAACTGCTACTAATAAATATAAGCGTATGCTGCAGTTCGGTAGGCGGTCTTCATAGGTCCGGCTCAAGGCGAAACTTCCAGTAAATAGAGCTATTAACTACATTATATTCTCCACTACGGGCCGTAAAACTGTATATAGCATTTGATCAGGCGCCAAAATGGGTGGAATTTTCTAATTAAACTTTTAGGCTTTGAGGCTCTGTTTCCATTTCCAGCATTGTGACGCATCTAGACTTTAAATCTAGGTCTTAGAAAGTTGTTCTCCAGTATTACGGGGAAAGATTTTTACCTTGATGCTACGCTATAAGTGTGGTCGGATTATTCGAACGAAGTTTACTCCTTAAAAGAATAGGCATGCACCAGGAATAGACAGACTAGGAATCTCCAAAGCAACTGCTGGCTGATACATGTTACCTACGGCTACACCTAAGCTAAGTGGTGAAATAATTCCTTCTAAGTCGTTCTTGATCTTTAAATGTCCCCAGGTGGCCGAAATTATTCCGGGGCCCTCCACTACGGCATCTCTTAATTCCATTTTTTTTCTCTCAGTCCCTCCTTTATCTCTTCCCTTACGGCGCGGCTCGGGTGTTCACCATGATTTGAAAAAGATACTGCGAAATTTCTTTCCTCACAAACCAGTTTTCTAATTTTAAAGCGATAGCTTTACTGGCCGCGAACTAGCGATTTCGCCGTGGCGGTGCTCCGAAGAGGCACATGACGTCACAACGCGCGTCTCGCCGCGGATATTTCTCTCTCTCTCTTGTTCTCTAGTCACTACTGAGCATGCGCCACTAGTAGCACCTAACCACAGGTGTTCCGCGCTGCGCAGCGCCGCGCCTTTCCTCAAAATCCAACTTTCAATTTTCAGTTTTCTCTTTCTTCTTTCCCTCTCTCCTTTATCCCTTCCATTACGGCGCAGTTCGGGTGTCCACCGAGATATGTGGGATGGTTACTGTCCCATTTCCTTTCCTCAAAAACAAAACAAAACAAGTGAGCCGACGACGTTCTTAGACTTCATTGGCATTGGCAACTTTGCAAAGGCCGTTCATTTTCACGAAAGGAAAGGCGCACAACTGGCTCCGTGGGCCAGTGGAGACCAATCTAGCTTTCATGTATGTGGCGTTGGTGTCCAACTGCAAAAGCCTGCTTTGATTGCGTTCCGCACCCTGGATGGCAGAGTGCCCTCCCTGTCACCCTGGGAGGTGGTTCAGGACACATCTCTCTCTCACCACCGCCACATGTATCAAAGCACGAATGAGGCATCCACATATCCAGGGAGCCAGTTATGCGCCCTTCCTTTGCTCAAAGTCACCGCCGTCTAGAACATTGTCAACGCCACAGTGAACATGTTTCGCTTTGTATATCCTGAATTAGCTGAGCTGAGCTAATCCACATTAATTTTTTCTTAAGAGCGTCAGCTCTTACTCATCACGTTTCGATATTTCGTGGGGTCTGCTATTACACTCAGATCACAGCGCCATCTCAGCCAGCAACTACTCGTCACGTTTCGAGATTTTGTGGGGCCTTACCACCGTGAGATCATAGCGCCATCTGTGGCAGCAACTAGAAGACAGCTCATCTGGCATTGAGACTTGTGGCACCATCTACAATCTATACATTCGATCGGATATAAATACTCCAACAACAATGGACACCCATCCCGGGACATTTGTGTACGGAATTTGGTAGGCAGATAAAACCTATGGATTGTGGTATAGAAATAAAACCACAATTAAATAACAGGTAAACACCGTATACACGCAATTACTAATTGAAGCATTACCATATTGCACCGCAAGCCGAAGTCAAGACCCACCTTGACCCCCCAAACGAAGCAAATTCAGTTTGGGTCGTATCTAGACGGGGTGAAATTCGACAACGGGCATACGTGCATCGTAATGTATCTGCTAGATGGCGCTAGGCATCGATCGCCCCGCTAGGTGCAAAAGTTTGTTATTTTCCGAACCGCTGAAGGTTTTCTTTCCTGGCCCAGCTGGAGGCGGAAAGACTTTCATTTTACGCATGGCCAATAAAGCAAACGCTCGCTACTTCGGCTCCCAGACGGTGGCGGCCTTTTTTCTTGCACCGCGTTACTGGTATTTTAAAGCATCTTATTAAACACATGAATATAGGCTGAGTTAACATAATTAGCATGGAGTTCCCAGCAAGTTTAAGATTGGTTACCATGGAATTGGCAAAACAAAATGAGAGGCAATATATCACTCCCTGTATATAGAGCGCACCTTCTTTATAATTTGTCTTGAGGAGTCCGGGCTGTCTACGGGTGGTGGTGGCGTTGAGGTATTAACAATCTGATGCTCAACAGATGCAGAGGGCTTCCCATCAGGGGCCAGAGCACCTGGTACCTTTTTCCCGTGAGCACCGCTAGTGTCAGCAAGGCTGGAGGCGCCGCCCTGCTTAAAGCAAAGGAAACCATGATCATTTAAATAATCACTGCAGCATGTATTTGCTTATCAATGGGTGTCTAACATTTAAAGTTACATAAGCGTAAGCTATTGTGAGAAGATTTTTATATTTGTGAAGGGTGCTGGTATCTTGTAGCAAACCTGCGGCTGCGAACAGTGACTAAAAGCTCTTATACTCTTTTCACGGGGTTGTTTCGAAGGCCCTCGAACCGATAGTCTATGGACTGATCGGCCGGTTGATTGATACTCGGGTGGTGCCAATGGCTATCGATTCATTAGTCGATCGAGTAAACGGGGAAGCATGGAAATCTATTGAGATCAGGGAGAATGCCGCGTCTGAAAGATGTGGAGCTTTCAAATATACGGGCCTGAAAGATGTGGAGCTTCAAAATATACAACTTGTCGCACAGAGATAAAGTCATGCTGGACCTAAAGACACTGCCGAAAGCACTATTCTTCCCAGGGGATACAAAAACAAACACCACCTTGCACAAAAATCATGAATGTTATGAAGTTTGTTCGAAACAACAATATTGATTTCAGCAGTGATTAATACTGGAATGAAAAAAATGCCGTTTTTAAACTGCTCAGGATTATTTCTACGTTTATTGCTTGCATGCAAGATAAAATATCATCGAGGACGGTGGCGCCGCAATACCTTTATGAAAGATGATGGTACATCTCAACGGCGATCGAGTCTGCTGTGTAGCAGAAGCGCAACTGATTCGTGCACGACCGCGGTTGAGAATCTCGAAGTCTCTCGACTCAATAGCCTTCTAATACGCCCATGGGACAGGAGATTAGTCACCATTAAACTAGCATTATCCCGCTTTTCACGGCGTATTCCCGGTCGTGCCTTGGTGTAAACAGGTGGGACTATGGTGATAACAGGAGGGAAGGAAAAGGTTCCTTTTTATTTCACAGCGTTTTTTACGCCTGCTGATGGATTAAAGCCGAGCCCAGAACGCAAAACAGTTCGAATATCGATAATTCTGGATATAAAAATGGCAATATATAAGCTTATCTGTAACCTGGAAACAACAGCGCATTGCACTCACGCTAATGACATGTTTCTTGCGGCCTCCCGCGGCTTGCTTATACCGTTTCACTTACTAGGCGTTGCCAGTGCTAACATGCTTTTCATCAAAGCAGGGGCGGATGGTTCTTTAGAACTAGCCACTGGGTATCATAAGATGTGTTACGCTGCTACCAGTTCAATATGAGTAGCCTAATCGCCACTTAAAATTGGTGTAAAGTTGGTTTCCACGATTGTTTCGTCAGCAAACCACACCACGCAAGGGTCGCCGCTACGATTTAGTTAACAGGTGTGCTTCACCGCATGACAGCTATGTGGAGTGGAATATGAGTACAAGAAACAGAAAGCCTCCGTCTAGCACAGACAGGCTCATTTCGTCACAAGGATTCATAGCGCCAGCGCTACCAGCAGGTCCCACGGAAAATGAACTAAAGCTTCGTTAGGAGAAGCGGCACCTGCAAGGGTGCGGCGCGCCTTACGATATCTGGACCGACCGGTGAGAATTGATTTAGATATACAGCTCGATTTCCCCAACCTTTTTCAAACGATTTTCTTCGGGATATTTCTTTTATTCGATATAGTCAGTACCAAATATTCGTGTTCAATATATCCGTCCTCGATTGCGTTAACATAAATAAGAAACTGAATCATTAGATGCCACAAGCCGCAGCGGCCGAAATCCCTCCAAGTTGGTTTAAGGGCAGAGAAACTGCGCAGTGGGGCCAGCTTAAAAGCGAACTTATATTTAATTTCCTCTTATGTGTATACACTTCTTCCAACTGTGCTGCAACGCCATCAGCATGAAACTTGAAAGCACACTTGAGTTCCCGCTTAAAGGTATGACGCGATAGCGTCCATGGGTCCCTTTAGCGCCCTGAGGTTCTCTTTGCATATAAATTTGCAGACAAGGACCCTGTTCTTTCGTTCATGATCACTTAAAGCTTAACCTACCCTGTACAGTAATACAAGGTACCATTAGAGATCCCTCCAGCGCAAGTGCTTTTTATTTTCCGCCTATATAGGTTCTACCTACACGCCCATAAAGGCAGAATTGATCCCTCTCTATTCGGCAGTCAAAGACCGCGGGGAGTCTTTATACAGCTACTGACACAGTGGTGCAGCGGTTAAGCGGCGTGCCACTGTGTCGGCAGTTGGGTGTTGCAAACGCAGCCACCAGTGGGTCTTGTGAGACCCTGGTTGGCATTTCCTAACTCCCGTAAAGCTGCTGCGCGCTCGCAGCAGCTTCCCGAGCTCGCGGAAAGCTGCTGTGCAGCGCCATAGAGTCAAGGTAGCAACTGCGTGGCATTTATTTGAATTAATTTTATTGCCACGTGTCACGGTGAGCAGGTACAGGAGGTGATGACGATGCGAGGTAACTTGACCTCTCTCGACCAATCGTCAATTCCAGTGCCCCTTACCACGCTGAGCAGTTTCCTGATAATCCTGTGGGCAGGTTGGCGGCTGCCAAAGTGGTGAGGTAGTGATGACGTCGTAATGTCACATCGCCTAAATGGCAACTGGGACACCTGATTTTTCCCACAGACCACCGATGCATGGTTTTGGTTTTTCGCTGAACGGCGCACTTAACGCTAAAGCGTTAAAATCTACCGCGGACCGCTTCGTTAACTTCTTGTATGTATGGAAATTAAGAGAACAAAAAGAACCTTGTGTTAGCCCTAGATATCTTTTTGTGGTTAGTTCGCTGACCACAGCTCGCTCAGTTTTTGACGAACGTTGTGTGGAATGAAACTGAAATTTTTATTTGGGGAAAGGAAATGGCGCCGTATGTGACTCACTAAGAGAAGAAAGGAAGAAATAAATGCCACAGTGGAAGGCTCCGGAAAAAGTTCGACCACCTAGGTATCTTTAACGTGCATCGATACCGCACAGCACCCGGGCGTCTTTGCCTTTCGCCTCCATCGCAACGCTGCCGCCGCTGTCGAGTTTGAACCCGGGTACTGCGGGTTTGAACCCGACACTGAGCTACCGCTTCGGGTGTTTAGAATAGTGAGATTAAATAACTTGGAAGGTTAGAACGGTCCACTAGAAAGTATATCTCTCTGCATGTTGGTCAGAAAAAAAATTAGATATTGAGTGAATCAAAAATAGTTGATTTATCTTCTTTGGAGATGGTTAGTCACATTTTTAGTAGATAGAACTGCTTTACCAGCCATTAGAAAGAGTTATGGTGTATGTACGTCACCTTTGTCGAGACTGGATTCGGAAGGGAAACTGGAGCAGCAAGCGCTGATGTCCTGAGGTTGCCTGGTTGGGTCGCTGCTGAAGGTACAGCCTCTTGGAGCTTCGGACTCTTTTCAGTCGTTGATTCGGGAATAGCGTTCACTAAAACCGCGGTGTCCTGCATGGGAAGCAGAACGAACCATTGGAATGGCCTGCCAGTAACCGCTACTGATGGAACCAATCATGCCGCTAATAGTTTGTATCTAACTGCTTTCTCTAGAGCCCCACATATAGCTTTTCGTCCCTCCTCGTTTTCAGCCTTCTGAAGATACTGTCACTTCCACGACCGGCGGTTTGGCATCAAGCTAAGTGACACATTCAAGTAACCCCCCTCCTCCACCTGCCAAGACCCACTTGCCGGTCTAGAATTGGTAGCTGCGAGATGGACAACATTATTTAATTTCCTTCAGATGGCGGCAGCTTTGAGCTGCAGGTTCCTAACAAGCTAGAGCAGACGCAGTTATCTCAACGAGCCTAACCTGACTTGCAATTACCATATTGAAATAAGGCGGGGCATCTAAAATGAAAACACATTTCATATTCTGTATTGGCTGACTCAGACATTTTTAATTCTCACGCTCTGCGTTGCCTGACCGATTATCTCTTTACTCATTTAGGCATTTGCTGTGATTTCAAAGTTTTTATTCCTTTCGCCTACACAAACGTTTTCAATGCCGACCATTATTTTTGATAAGTTAATGCACATAATATGAGCAATGGAAGAATGAAGGCGTAGTATATTTATCAATTAAATCACCACTGCGTTTATTTTCTTAAAAGCCAAACTAGCTGAAATCTAAATGCACGCAACCAAGGCACAATCAAAAAGTTCGTACCAAGATTGTCTCTGAAGTAACTTGACAAGGCTAGTCCTTATACTCATGGCAGACGGAAAGACTAAAGGGCGGAGGGTAGCGATAAACAGCAGCACTTTTATTACTCAGAGAACACATAAAGCGAGAGCAGCCTTCCACTCACGCGAGCAGTCATATCATCCTGTTGGTTGTCATTGAACACGCCACTACTGTCGCACTGGTAATACCGATTGCCAACCTCTAATTCGAGACCTCCCAAGCACTCCGGCGCACAATGACTGGATATTACGAGATTAGTAAGGTGTGGGTGCGGGCTAGCTGATTATCCATAGTAAGCTTAAAGCACGGCAAACACGTGGACGTAAGACAAGACTGTAAGTTGGAAGCACCGCTTGTCCGTCGTCTTTCTTACGTGGCTGTTTTTGCCGCGCTTTACCTTTATAAATTCGAAAGCATTAGTGAGCTATATCGGCGAAAAGGTGTCCGCAAAACGTGTCAAGATCTGAGAGCTACTGCTCCCTTTTCTTTTGCCAAAACATTTCCTTTCCTCAAAACACATGCTTCAAAACAGTATGCTTTATCAGGGTGGAGACCTCAGAGCTACTGCGCCCTTTCCTTCCATCAAAAAAGTTTCCTCTCCTCAAAACACATGCCTTCGCGGGGTTGAGGTGTCCATCGAGATGTCGGGATTTGAGAGCTACTGCGCCCTTTCCTTTCGTCAAAAAAGTTTCCTTTCCTCAAAACACAAGCTTTCGTATCCCTACACGTAAGCACGCTTAAGTGCCGTCAGAATGTTTACGGGATTGCCTTGCCCTCCTTGCCAAGTGCGAATCTTCTTAACTTCCCAACGATACCTGCTCAGCACTTAAAAACTGAAATCAGTATCCTAGCAAGTCAGGAACCTAGCGAAAACTAAATGCTGGCTAAGGGTTTTAATTTTATTTGAATACGTATATTGTTTTTTAAAGGTAAATGAAAAACTTTGAGCAAAGCAGGGACTAAACGCCTGCACCTATTACTCGCATAGTTTGTGGAATACCTGCATCACTTCAGACCAGTCACAGGAAATTGCTATTATTCCCCACAGTACCTTTGAGGAAGGAGCCTTCGGAGTTGAACTTTGAGCGGCCAACCTCAAAGACTTGGGCTTCTCTGATTGGGCTGGTGTTGTGTGCACCATCTTTGAAATTAAGGGTCTTCTCTCCAGGTGCGCCGGGAATGTCCAAAGGCACTGTCGTGGCATCCTGCTCCAAGAAAGGGCAATTGTTATTTCGCCACAAGTTACCACGTTCCTGTTGTTCCACATTCACGCTCCCTGTGCCTTTTTAGTACATCATATTGGCGCTGTCGTTAAGACTCATGATACATAACTTTTAGCATTTTGCATTCTTGCGGAGCCAAAAATCACAGAGAAGCTGCATATTGGCTTTGCTTTTCCTTTTCCTTATTCTACAATTGCACCAGTTTCCAGGCCCACTTAGTAAAGATTCTATCAACGTCCACTCCCAGTGGCCCCTTTTAATGCGATAGCGTTAAGGAGCTCGCGTCGCATAAAAGCTGGTGTCGTCGGCGTCGGCCGTGAGCGAAAAATTCCGCGCCGTGAGCGAAGAATCCCCCCCCCCCCCCCTTGTGAGCGAAAAATTCCTGCTTCCTTCTCCTCCTCGCAAAGTATTTTCCTTCCATTACGGCGCTGTCCGGGTGTCCAGCGCGAAATGTGAGACACGCGTCATTTCTTTTCCTTAAAAGCAATTTTGATTTCATTTTCCTTCGGTTACGGCCCGGTTCGGGTGCCCACCGCGATATATGAGACAGGCGTCCTTTCCTTAAATTATCCAACGGAGCACGCGTCGCGCCGAATGGGCGATGGCGTTCCGTGGACTGCTTGGCATTGCTGCAACACGCTTTATCGTTCCACGCTTAAAAAAGAAGCTTAAGCATCCTCCAAATTTTTTTATCTACCAAGTCACACGCTGAACTGAAAGATATCTAACACACCACATCAACGCACACGTTTTTTATTGTGACCTATAACCATGCCAACGTTGGAGCCGTTAAATAAAATGGACATTCGTACACGTGCATTCTTAGATTAAAAACAGGGTAATTTCCTGGTCAGCAAGTTAATTTATCAATGACAGAGTTACTCGGATAAAATTTTGTAACTCCACGCTGCCTAAGCCTAATCCGCAGGAGTTTTCTGTTTTTTGTCAGGCAGCTAACTTTTATTGCTTCTCATAGGGACACTTCCGCGGAAGTACTTGCATTAATCAAGTATACTTCCAACATCGACATTAATTAATTTCAAGCTACAAGCATCATTAAGCAGAGTAGAGTGCAGCGAAAGGTAATAATATGCAAATAATGTAAAGCCAAATGATTAGATTCGCTTTTGTTAACCCTTTGCAGTGCCGCACGACATACCTATGCCACTTGTTTCTATTTGAATTGCCAGCAAAGATTAAGATGCGTACCAACGTACCATATGTTGTTCTGATGGATAATATGGATCTACGGCACAGAATATTGAGCGTGTTTATCTCTTTCGCTACTGGGTTTCCTTGGTCTTTCCAAGCTCGCAAGCAATTTCGCAAGCTCCAATTACAAATCCACGGGACACATTTTGCCTGGGAATAAATTAAAAGGACTGAGGGTTTAACCAGTTTACATCAGTCAACGCCGTCATAATACTTTCGAAGGAATTTTCAGTTACAGTGCAAGCCGACATATACACCTGTAAGCGATGGTGCGACATAATTTTCCGTCGGCTACCCCTCCCACCCACACGGCGGCAGCCGGCTCATCGGCGGGTGCGCACACTTGACGTCTGGCTCGGCGCCTAGACCGGATACCATCGTCTCCCCTTCCTCCTTCTTCTCTTCCCGGCGCCGTCTGGACAATAATAATAATAATTGGTTTTTTGGGGAAAGGAAATGGCACAGTATCTGTCTCATATATCGTTTGACACCTGAACCGCGCCGTAAGGATAGGGATAAAGGAGGGAGTGAAAGAAGAAAGGGAGAAGGAGGTGCCGTAGTGGAGGGCTCCGGAATAATTTCGACCACCTGGGGATCTTTAACGTGCACTGACATCGCACAGCACACGGGCGCCTTACCGTTTTTCCTCCATTAAAACGAACCCGACGACGCAGCTTTTGTTTTTTTTTCTGATGTTCTCGAGTGAGTGCGCCGCGCATGGACCAAGCAGCGACGACGGCGGGACGGGCATCGGTGTTGCCACTGCTACTGATTTATCAGTAGATCTATGGGTTTTTTAAATTTTACTGATTCAATGATAATTGCTTCAAATCTACTGATTTTTTTTCTGACTTCAAATGAAAAAATATACTGCTCTTCGGTCCTACAGAGTTCTTGTCCTTCATTCTTTTATTATTTGGCAGATGATATAGTGATCAGAAGGTTAATTTAGCCATTGCCTGATTCAACGGCTCATCCATCTATAACACAAGCAATGGCTAGGCGCCGGGAGAATGGAGGAAGGCATAGGAAGGCGCTTCCTAGTTACAATGCATTTAAAAGTGTGGTGGAAGTGACGACATCAAAATTAATGTTTAAGAAGTCGGGCCGAGGCGTCGCTATACTGCTTGCGGGGCAGTATTGATAGGTTATCAAGAAATGAGGAATGAAAGGCGTGGTAACTGTCTCAGATCTCTGTGGGCAGCTCAACCACGACTTTGAGGGAAGAGAAGAAGGTGGCAATGAAAGAAGAGAGAAAGGGTCCGTGTTGGGAGAATTCGGAACTATTTCAACTGCCTGGGGATCTTTACCGGGCACTGATCTCCCACAGCACCCGGCGGTACTTCCGCTCGTGTACATCGTTAATACTCCCCCCAATGTAACAAGTGCGGCGACAGAGCCACACTAGACCACATTCTGTGGGACTGTCCGGAAGATCCGCCTCCCCGGGGCCTAATTGAGCTTCTAACTGCCGAGCAGTAGAGGGGCCGTGCTGCTCAGAACCGACCCGGAGACCCAACTCCGGGCAATGGGGCGAGCCAACGAAGTCGCTCTAAGCCACGGACTGACGGCCATCTAGCGCGACCAAGACCTCACCTTAAACCATTTGCTGCCGGGGATTAAATGTTTTTTAATCCATTTCAAACCCACAGCACAAGGGGCCTATTGAGTTTCGCCTCCATCGGAAACGCGGCTGCGCTTGCTGGCTGTAGCGTCGTTCTTGTCAGCAGGGTGGAGGCAGCAGTGAACTCGGTTTCAACAGTACAACAGTATAAGGAGCAAGCGTACCCAGCGTCCTCCTCACCCGGTGTAAAGGTGTGGTAGGCCCAAGAGTGTTTCGATCGGTAGTGATGGGCGTGCTTTCGTCAACGCGTGTTCGGCCTCGTATGTATCAATATCGCACGCGTCTCGCCTCAAAGCACTACTCATGCATTTACGATAATTTCTGGTCGTGTTGTATATCGGCGCTTAGTACCGTTTTTTCTTCCGAGGGCTGGTTAGTGGTGGTCCGCGATCGCGATTTATCGTGATCATGAAGCCCGGGAACTCCGACTAAGTAGCCGAGCGTCCTAACAACTGAGCCACCGCGGGGGCGATTCTTTGAAACCTCATTTAGGTCACTGAGCTCAAATCGAACTCTGTTTCGTTAAACAATGCTTAGGAAATGGGAATGCAGCGGCGTTACCAGGTATAATTTCTTCATGTTTGAATCTACACTCTGATCCTCTGTCTGACTCGCGACTGATAATGAAAATGTTGACTGCGGTACAGTGGTTTCCTTTTGGCTGGGCCTGCAGCGGCGGCCGCCCGCCCTCTCAGTCCAGCGGTGATGGTGAATACGGCTACGCTCTATGTCGCAGGCAGGTCTTAACCGTGCGGCCAAGCCAGAACAGCACACTTGATGTCGCTACCCAGTGGCTTTTGTTATTATGACAGAGACTTCCCTTCAGCACTGTATCCCACTGTAATAAATAAATAATCGATAAGTCAAGATAAAACGTCAAACAGTCAAAGAGAAAAAAGCTTTAAACAAGTGACCCCAACATATGCAGAAATCTACTGATTTCTGCTGATTTTTTACGGGAAAGTCTGCTACTTTTCTGAACGCTGTGGCAATACTGTGGCAGTGAGTGGTGCGCGAGCGCGGTGAGCCGACGTGTGCGGGACCGAACCCTTGAAAATTGAAGTGCGCGGACAAGAATTGAGTTGTATGCATAATATAGCCCTTGTTTATTTTCAATACCTTGTGTGTGCGTCGAACGTTCTTACAAGTTGCCCCCTCCCGTTCTTTGTGATCTCTAGCACATCCAAATAATCAGGTACAGATACGTACCACTCTTGTCTTGTACGAAGTGATTAGAAGAGCTGTTAGCCCCTTTACCCACAAAATCAGTTCTCAAAATGGCTTGTAACTCATGCTATCTAACTGTTACAGACATTACAGTGACAGTTCGCCTCTAGTATGCACACGAATCACTCTAAGAGAGTGCGCATTAAAAAAGGGTTAAGGTTCAATTCCATGCCTTGGAGCCAAGTGCCAACTGTTCAAACGAGCATCCTCTAGAGTGACATCAACGTGTGCTGCGCAGATGCTAGAATCTAAAGGACCCGAAGATCTTAAGAAAGCGATGGTGGTAATAGATATGGCATGGCTACCGGTGTTTAAAGTCCCAAAGGTCCTCATAGGCACTGAGACAGGCCGCACTGTAAGACTTCGGAGTCACTTTTAGCCCCTGGGGCTATTTAACGCGAACTGCCACCACACAGAATACCTGCGTATTATGCAGTTTGCATCCATTGAAACGCTGCCGCGACAGTTGGGATTCGGTCAGCGAACCTGTGCTGCAATTCTGAAGGTTATAGCATCTAAGTTCGCGCGACAGGTCTGTGGTAAATGTATCACTGTAAAGGCGATAGAGGAGGGCCAAGTTGGGATTGAAAGTTTTAACTTTGCATAGCTGGCTAAGCGTGAACTCACCAGAACCTTCTGCCACAACGTCCGGTGTCCACCCTTTCTTCGCTGAGCAGTGACGAAGGCTTCCGTTGAGGATACGTTCCGAGGTGAAGCGGCTCCAGGCGGATTCATGGAAGTGTTGGTCACTGAACTCGCGGTATGGGCTTCCTCATTTTCTTCCTCTGTACTCCTTGTCAAGCCGTCTTTGTCGTTATTTTGTCTTCTGAAAAGAAAACAAGTATTATCATGCCTATATATTAAGGAAAATTTGAGTACTGACAAAAAATGGATAAAAACGTATATTACCGATATAATACGGCCATTCGCGATTAAAAGGAAATTTCCGCGATCGGAAGAGATATAAACTATTTTGTGGATCTGTTTTCAATGAAAACGTTTTTGGAGCTGCGCTGTGAGAGCAGTGGTGCCTGTGGTAACAGTGGTGTGTACCTTAGAAGAAAGCATGGTTTAATTATTTTCTAAACATTATACTAATTGGAAAAAAGGACACCCTTGCTTAGAGCTAGAAATTTAACATAAATGATAATTCGAAGCTTAATATATTCTACTGTCACGTGATCTGTAATTTTATTCAATAGGCGCAATTTTCATCAAGACAGTTTTCGTATATCGCCGACTAATGAAGCACGCTTACATCGGCTTTTTTTCTAGAAAGCCAGGGCCGGAATAACAGAACTCAAGAAAACAGCATGCGCAATTAGCTTGTCGAAAAGGCGAAAACACAAAGCTAGGAAAAACCACTTGGAGTGGGTGGATATAATAAAGGCATCTCCATAGTCATAAAGCAAGAATGTCCACCTCTCTTGGCCACTTCCTCCATGAGGATGACTGCAATTTCTGAAATAAGTACCTCATACTATCGACAACAATGGTTCGCATCGCAGAAGCTCTCACTCCTGATAATGAACCTTTAAAAACCGCACTCTAGGTGATCTCGCATAGTACACAATGGTGGTGGTAAAACTTTATTGTATGCGCTGGGACGGGTTTTATAGGAGAGTGGAGAGTTTCACCACTCCCTTGTCTGGGTGGCAGTTCTCATACCGGGACATCGTTGGCGGTAGACGCTGCCCTCGATCTTTTAACCACAGCCCTCTGGGACTCCAGGTCTAATCAGCTGTACAAGGTCGCCACCCAGCCCTCTCTTTGGCTGAATTACTCAATTTCAGGATTTTTCTATGATATTTTTTATATATGCGTCTGCCCCCATCTCACAAAATTTGCAGTACCATGAAAAAGTTGGGTCTAGGTGTTTTAGAATCGCAGGACTTAGAAACGACCCCGTTTGCAGCCTTCTGAGGAGACGTTCCTCAGTTTTATCCAGGCCTTTTGCGGGCTTTGGGAACGTCTGCCAACTGAGACGCGGATATGTTATAATATCCGCATATGTGGCAAGTGGATTCGGTAGAAGAGTCTCGACAGTCTGGGAATTCAGTGGAACTCCAAGAGAGAGACGCTCGGTAGGCTGTGTGAGCAGCCTCGTTCCCTTCTGTTCCTGGTGTCCGGGCACCCATACCAATTGTTTTGTTCTCTGCATTGAGGTATGTTGCGCGTCAGCGAAAAATTGGCCGGCTAGCGGCGCCATTGCTCCCCTTATATAATTTCGACAGGCGTGTTGAGAATTAAAAATTATGTGTGGCGTCGGAGTGAGTGGCTGCCAGCGCTTTCGCCCCTTCCTCGACTAACGCAACTTTACTAATTTACACCGAGAGTCCATCCACCTGCTTTCCCTCGTGTAGGCCTATGGCCGTGGCGGTGCAGATACCTTCTTGCGTAGGGCCCGCCACGTCTACATATTACGTGCCATTTTTGCTGCCGTAATACTTTTCCATAGCTCTAGCTCTGGCTTCTCTCCTACATATATTGCGCTCGGGATGCTTGTTTTGTAGCGACAGCTACATTACGGTAGCATTTCGAACCTTCAGCGTGGCGGCGCCGCCACGCTGTCACGTGGTTGGTCGCGTGGTGCGTAGCAGCTGCCGGCGGCTCCGCGCCGTGGCTGATCACGTGGTTCGTCACGTGGTTGGTCACGTGACCAGCCACTTGGTGCGGAGCAGGTGCAGCGCGGCGCGCCTGCCAAAGCGAGCTTCCACAGCTGTGCGCATGCGCAGTGTCAACGCCCAGTGAAACGGAGTGGCGAAAGACAGACTTTGCAATTCAACTGAGCAAGTCCAACTCGGCCAGCTGTAGTTACGCGTCACTCCAGGTTTAACCAGAGCTAAACCACCGCCATTTCTATCTAGTTGTTTATCTCTCCAGTCCTTGGGAATGTCGCCTATGTCTTTTGTTGTTGGTGGCAGCGCTATGTGCAGATTCTCTAGTACTCGTCTACCAACTTTGGTGGTTGATAACCGCATTATTTGGCTTGTTTGGTGAGCTTCGAGTAGTTCTTGCAGCGTGTTATGCATTAAAACGGATGCATGTGCTAGTTGGTAAGTCATTTTAAGTAGAACAGCGCGCAGTTTGACAGGGACAACGAGGGAGACGCGATACAGACGACCGCCGTTGTGTCATTCCTAGGTGGAGAAGACGATCAGTGGACTTAGTGGAGGGGAATCCAAGCGCCTTGTCGATGGCGGCTCTATTACGTCTAATTTCTTCTTGTTGCTCTGCCGCAGTTTGAGGTAGGGCATTTCATATGTTATTGGTCTAATGACGAAATCCTGCACCAGATGTAGCGTCTCCTTTTCAATAAGTCTACCAAACTTCCCAGATAGCCTGTCAATCATCCTACTGAATTGCTCGCACATGGACTTTAGTTTGTTAATCGCTATGGCATTATTACCTTTGTTGTCGTTTTGTAGCGCTAACACGAGGAAGTTTTATACCTCAGAGACATGAGTTCCATATATGTATATTTGAATTTTGCTTACAGTTTTTTATCCCCCATGATATGAAGGAGCTCTGACTTCGTGGGTGCACACCTAATGCCACACTCTTCGGCATACTTATGTACCGCTGACGCTGCCTCCTGTAAGGCGTCCTCTATCTGTCCAACACTACCTCCCGACGACCACAGAGTGATGTCGTACGCGTGGATGGCGCGCCTCACGCCATCTATCGCGTCGACCCTCCCTGGTAGGCCCATCATGGCTATGTTGAAAAGCAGAGCCGACATTACCGCCTTTTGCGGCGTGCCTCGCGTTCCCATCTCTATGGGTTCGAATTGATTGTCGTCTGTCCTGATGTATGCCTTCCTGTCCATAAGATAGGACTTGACGTACTGTTAAGGCCGCTTTCCGTAATTTGTGGTGTTGAGATTCTCTAGTATCTTACTGTGATTAACGTTGTCAAATGCCCCCTTGAAATCCAAAGCTAAGATAGCTCTGTCCCGTTGACTGCCGTAAATGGTGCCTGTCACTTCCTTATTAAGTTGTAAAAGCACGTCTTGTGCTCACAAACGTTCCTAGGAGCCGAACATAGTTGTATAGAAAAGCTTCTGGTCCTCTGTGAAAAACAAAAAACACCAGTCGGAGAACCACCTGCCCAATATTGCTCATTGTCGCGTCTTTTGGTCTATTGATTTGTTGCCAGCACGTACAATTTTTTCATACCGGTCACAGGCCTCTTGCTATTTGTCCAGATAGTTTTTTGTAAATATCAAACCTTACGCTGACAATAAATGATCATGATGATAAATATACCATGATCATTGTGAGCGCCTTCATCATCTGCAAAATTACGCCCACCGCAGGACCAACGCCTATCCTGTATTCTCCAATTCATCGGCTCCTGTCCAAGAATTTATTTCCTTATTTCCGCAAGGTTTGTAATCACATACTCTAATTTCCCTTTCTGCCGGCACTTGCTCCGTTTGCCTTCTCCTGGGTTTCCAGCCCCCTGCCCTTAACAACCATCCGTGTCTTTTCTTTACATGACTTTCCCTGCTCAAGGGCATTTTTTCTTGATTTCCGCCGGGATATCGTTCACTGGCGTTTGTTACTTCACCCTTCTCTGCTCGCTTCTTGTCTCGTAACGCTACACCTATTATTTACCTTTCTGCTGGTCCTGGCGTTTTCCTAAATTTAGGTTGAATCCTTTTCGTTAACATTCATCGTTATGTCCCAGAGTAGAGTGCCACTAAGATGTTAGGTAGTCTAATCTCAGGACTGCACGTGAACTTACATTTATGATATGAAAGTACCTGCAAAACGCCCTCTGCCAAATACTTATTTTCTTGATATTTCACTCTCCTAGCCTGGATCAGTCTGTGAAGTCAATGAACTTTTTGTTTTGATTCAATAGTCGTTTTCCTGTCGATGAATGCCAACAAAATGCCCGCAAAAATCGTTGCTCCTGCCATTTGCAAAACGCACGCTGTTATTGTAATTTCTGCCGAGAAAATGATCACCTGTCCGAATTCTTGAGAGTTGTGTCTAAGTTACATTACGAACGACCAGGCGTTGACAGCATCCTTCAATGCAGAAAAAAAATAACGATTTATGCAATGGCGCGTTTAACCTCACCAAAGCCGAAAAAATACTGCAATTTACGTACTCCAGTCGCGAAAAGAGGGCTGTCGCCTTCTCGAATAAAAAAGGTGTTCTCTTAGTGGTTTTCATGGTACGAGGGACATTTACAACTTATATATGCTGTAAACACACACGAGACAAGTGTGCAATCAAAACTAGACAGCGCGGACAATATCTTCGCTCTCAGCGCAACACGAACAGGACACAAGACGAAGGACCGTTCGTGTTGCGCTGAGAGCGAAAATGAACACTTACCAACTCGCCCAAATTTCCGCCTTGCGGACAACATCTTTTCAAGACTCGTAATAATATCCTGGACATTATCATTTATTGCCGGAGCACTGAGGTCAATCTCTTTACTTAAAGCGGAATGTGCGTTCTGCGGCGACACCCTGAATTCCTTTACTTACATATTTACTTTTAACTCTTTCATGGACTTCTTCCTTAATAATTTCTTCCATTGACTCATCAAGACTAGACTAATTCGTGAAGCTAGTCTACATGAAGCTGAAAACTAAATATCTGAAATATTTTTGCTGAATTATGGAACGGGACAAAGAAAAGGCGTGCAGAAATATACGTGCTTAGTTTCACTTTCAAGTAACGAGTACTGGAAGCTGTTAAAATAACATTACCTTGATAACAATACTATTTTCATAGGGCTGGTATCTGGCTAGAGAACTCCATTGCCGCATTTTTTTATTTTTGTTTGTTGACGTGCGGACAACGGAACATCTAGAGGGGATCACACAGAAATTGGTTTCATGAAAGAGACTGCGCAGATTTCAGCACCGGACCTATCGCAGATACTGTGCGTCGCAGCAGGCGTTGAACTACAACATGCGTGCACTTCACCAAATAAAGCGCAGTGCACTTGTTACAGCAAACCACTGTTTCAGCATAATTGCATACTGCCTTGGCACTCCGAGCCCACATGCCGCTGGCGCCATAAAAATGCAGAGCAATCTTCAATGTAGTTCCGCGAGCGTCTTTAGTCGTGCCATTCAGCAATTTACACGTCACGGAAAGCAGATGAAAGATTCTAAGTTTCGAAAACCATTTCAAATGTCCAAAGAACCAGATTTTGAGCCCATGCGGCAAGCGATAGTGGGGCGTGGTGTAAAGCACGGTTCAGCCGACAGCACTCGCTAGCGTTTACAACCATAGTGTGAGGGAGTACTCACCTAATTTCCTGCAAGGCATCGTTTTGGAACGCGTTTTGTCTGGCTGTGACGTACCTGACTCCTGTGCTTTCTTTGCTGCTGTTCATGTTGTTATTCGGCCAAAAAATCGCGGAGCAGGGACAAGGACGACGTTTTTCTTCTTCTTCTTCACCCCAGGTATATGGCACATACCCACGCGGGGGGATTGGCCAAGGCGTAGTAGAATAAACAAAGAAGTTTCCATGGAAGATGACAAAATTGTAGTACCAATCGTGAATTCTGAAAAATCAATGAATAACAACAACAGGACAATATTGACAGTTAAATAACAGACAGCATTTTGGTGACAAGAGAAGAGCTCGTAGAACTTTAAAAGAATTAGCACATCAACCTACCAGTTGCAATTATGTAATCGTGGAGAAACCCACAAATAGAACCCAATGCAAATCCCTTAGAGTTCGCACCACACGATAATAATACTGGCAAAGATAAAGAGAGCACTAACGTTGAGAGAGGGACCTCCAGGTAAATCTCTGTCTGAAGTGCGAACCTTGGGCAGTACAGGAGAAAATGGTCTAAAGATTCAACTTTCCCACATCCGTCACATAGGTTCGTCGGTGTCAACCCACACCTGCATAGATATAAATTCAAACTTGGAATCCTGCCTCGCAACCACGTCATTGTTACCTCACACTGCCTGGATTTACACGAACGGATGTTCCAATTATATGCTAAGTGCTGATAGTCAGTGGTATTTAGTAAGGGATCTCGTAACCTGGCTGATATATGTAGGAACCGCTGAAATCTGGAAATCACCAGCAGGCTGAAATTCGGGACTGGATGTGTCACTGACCCGTCAAGAGCCGACCTTGCTAATTAATCAGCCACCTCATTTGAATTAATACCAGCATGGCCAGGGACCCAGACAAAACGGACCACCTTCAAAGTGCATGGGACAAAAAATCGCAGGATACGGCGCAAAAAATCTTATTGTGAAGTGTCAAGGGAGACTAACACCGACAAACAATCAGCGAGAATAATAACATAAGACACATGGCATGGAATTTTGGGAACGGCCATTCCAAGGTCCAAAAATTCCGCAAAGAATATAGGAAAATGATCTGGGATGCGGACAGAATAGCTCCATGCCAAATCCTGCGAAAACATGCCAACTGCAGCTTTTGGCAGTTGACGGAGGCATCGGTAGCAAGCACCGTATGATGGGGTTATTCCTCTATGTGATCCGAGAGAATACCGTTTAAAATGTTTGCGGGCATGTGTTTCGCATGAGATGGGAAGATGTGGTCGAAATGGAATTCCACTGCTGCCGGCGTGTCATCAACCCACTGCAAAAAACTGAGATCAACACCAATTGGTGTTAAAAGGTTCTGCGCTAACATAATTTGTGGCATTTGAAACCGTGGCCAATGATGAGAAAAGAATAAGGCCGGCTGGGACACAAAAATAGGAGTACTGACATCAGTCACTGGGTCCATCGACTTGAGGAAAGTCCGCGCCGTGAGTATTTGAAAGCGGGAAGTTAGATCAGGGATACGGGCTTCCAGATAAAGCAGGGCGTTTGAAACTGATTTCGGGAGACCAAGGCAGAGGCGGAGAGCGCGCCTTTCCAGTAAGATTAAGGGTTGAATCTTGTAGCTTGCGCTACCAGAGAACAGAATGCAACCAAATTCAAGTATAGGTCTTACGCAGGCTTTGTATAGTAACAATAACGTGTCGCGGCGCATCCCAAACTTTTTATTGGCGATTCTTGTCAGCCGGCCTAGAGCGCGTTCTCCTTGAAACGCATTGTTCTTTATATGAACGCTCCAATCTAATGCTGGGTGATAAGTAACACCCAGATATTTTACGGATTCCACTTGTGGAATCTGGAGAGAGCGATGGACTAATGAAATGTGAAAAGGCCTCTCTGGAGGAAATACCAAAACTCCGCATTTGTCTACATTCATGGATGAAATAATACCCTGCAACCATACTCCAAGCGCATCCAAATATCCCTGCAGAATGTGGTAAAGGGAGTGGATATCCCTGGCCGAGGCGAAAAAAGCTATGTCTTCTGCATACATAAAAACTGTTATATCAGGACGAATGGGGATGCCACTGACCAAAATATTAAAAAGCAGAGGGGATAGCACCGATCCTTGCGGCACACCTCTTGATTGATAATATGTATTTGAACAGAGGGTTCCCTCGGCGCAGTAAAAGAATCTGTCCTTCAGAAATTCAGATATCCACGCATAAATGTAGGTTGGAGGATGTAACTGAGCAAGTCTGTTAAGTAAAATACTAACAGGGTGAAGTTTGGGTCACTGACCAAGTCAAAAACAAACGAAAATGACGTTTCGGGTCCCGTACGGACCCTTGTTCACAATAAGACTGTCAAAGAAGAAGGCGGGATTATATAGTCTTCAGGATTGTTCCTAATCTTTTTGCGTAGATATGATGAAGGGAGCCTTGATTCCTGTTCAAAGTATCTTTCGTCGTCTGGATGACTATGATTCTAGATGCAGTCTATTCAAATTATTTCTTTCTGTGGCTACAATCTCCGCCTCGTCCCAGGCTATCTCGTGGCCAGTGGTCTGCACGTGCTCGGCGATAGCGTTCTTTGATGCGCGATGGTTCCTTACGTCGCCTTGATGGTCTTTCATTCGTCGCTGGAAGTTCCCGGTTTCGCCGATATAGACGGATGTGCAGTCATTGCAGGGAACTTTGTAAACCACACCAGGAAATTTGGCGCGTGGCAGGGGGTCCTTTACGTTCACAAGTTCGGCACGTAGCTTGCTTGTTGGCACGTGGGCGATGTGCACTCCGTGCTTCCTGAAGATTCGGAAAGGGTTTCACTGACTCCAGGTACATAAGGAACTGCAGCACGCTTCATGGTTTTTGCGCTTCCATCTCGTTGTCCTCTCGTGCGTTGCAAGTTTTAGACATATTGCTTCACAAGGTCCTGGGTAACCGTTACGCTCGAGATCCCTTTTATCACCTGAGTTCGTTGCTGAAGCTTTCCGGGTCTGCGCAGACATTTCTGGCACGGTTCAGTAGTGACTCGAACCGTGCAAGAAATGTCTGCGCAGACCCGGAAAGCTTCAGCAACGAACTCAAGGTGATAAAAGGGATCTCGAGCGTAACGGTTACCCCAGGACCTTGTGAACAATATGTCTAAAAACTTGCAACGCACGAGGGGACAACGAGATGGAAGCGCAAAAACCATGAAGCGTGCTGCAGTTCCTTATGTACCTGGAGTCAGTGAAACCCTTTCCCGAATCTTCAGGAAGCACGGAGTGCACATCGCCCACGTGCCAACAAGCAAGCTACGTGCCGAACTTGTGAACGTAAAGGACCCCCTGCCACGCGCCAAATTTCCTGGTGTGGCTTACAAAGTTCCCTGCAATGACTGCACATCCGTCTATATCGGCGAAACCGGGAACTTCCAGCGACGAATGAAAGACCATCAAGGCGACGTAAGGAACCATCGCGCATCAAAGAACGCTATCGCCGAGCACGTGCAGACCACTGGCCACGAGATAGCCTGGGACGAGGCGGAGATTGTAGCCACAGAAAGAAATAATTTGAATAGACTGCATCTAGAATCATTAGTCATCCAGACGACGAAAGATACTTTGAACAGGAATCAAGGCTCCCTTCATCATATCTACGCAAAAAGATTAGGAACAATCCTGACGACTATATAATCCCGCCTTCTTCTTTGACAGTCTTATTGTGAACAAGGGTCCCGTACGGGACCCGAAACGTCATTTTCGTTTGTTTTGACTTGGTCAGTGACCCAAACTTCACCCTGTTATTATGCTTCATCCTGACCAGACGGTATTCCGTCGAACGTTAGACTAAGTAAAATAGTATGCTCTACACTGTCATAGGCCTTTGCTACATCAAGAGTGACCAAAGCTGAAACTTCTCTTTGCGTAGCGAGAGCCGGATTCTGCTCTCTAGATCCACATGCGCGGACCATATAGAGCATCCACGACGAAAGCCAATCTGAGCTGAGCTGAGACCGTTGATGTCATGAACATGTTTTGTGAGGCGACTGTGCACTATTCTTTCTAATAATTTGACTAAATTTGAAGTCAGCGCAATTGGCCGAATATTATCTAAGACGTATCCTTTTCCTACATCTTTCATTAATAAAATAATTTTCGCCGTCTTCCAAATGCTTGGAATCCATGTATTTTCCAGAGAAGCATTGACCATATCTAAGAGGGCGCTTGTAAACTCCTCGGCTAAAATTTTAATCATACCAACAGTGACACCATCTGGTCCAGGAGCTGCAGGATGCAACATTGCCAGGACTGAGAGGAGCTCTGATGCGTCAACCTCGGTATAATCCGAAGAGGGTGAACTTGTGCACAAAGGGACGTTTCTCTGCGTCTGGAAGCGTAACGCCAATCCCTGAGCAATACACTCCAGGCTCTCCTGAGCCTTTTGTGGTGATAACGCTGTTGAACTAGTGAGAAGAGGGACGGCAGAACTCTTGTTACGTTCCATGAATCTATACAGGGTTTTCCGATGACGAGGATTTGAAAGATATGTGTTTAAATTTTGGTTGCACTCCTCCTTGGCTTTTGCAAGTGTTCTTTTGAAAGATGCAGAGAAGAATTTGTAATTTAACCAATTAGCCGGACTCTGGTTGCAGGACAGCCTCTTCCAGGCCGCTTTTCTGCGACGATAGCCTTCTCACATTCTTCTGTCCACCAAGGAGACGGCTGTTTATTAGAGGCTGCTGTGGGCACAGCGAATATTGAGTGGTCTATTGCATTTTGCAAAAATGAAACCGTCTGCTGAGCTCTGTCATCCCGGCTTGTATTTACTATAGAAGCAAGTGAGGCGGACATCAGATTTTTATAAATTTTGTGGTTGACAAATTTATGCGTTACACAACTAGTTTTAACAGGAGATAACCGGATAGTGAAAGTTATAGGAAAGTGATCACTAGACGTACCCGAATCCTCTGTCGACCAATCAGTCACATCTATTCTACCTGCTGATAATGTTATGTCAATGGCTGAGCGAGCAACCCCTCGCATAAAGGTTATTTCTCTAGAATTGCATCGGCGTACAGCACTTGCAGACAGCCACGACCAGAGAAGCTGGCCGCAGGAATCAGTGCGACTTCCCCAGTCACTATGGTGAGAATTAAAATCTCCTGCGATGACTGCACTGTTTGTGCCAGTCACCAAGCTGTCTAAACAGTCTGTCCTCTGTACACCTAAAGGAAAATAGACACTAGCAATTGTAATATCAGCACAATGCGGAAATGAAATTTTGATCGCTAAAAGCTCACAGTCAGGAGAAGAATTTTCTTAGAGATAGATGACTGATGACATAAATTTTTAGATAGCATGGTTACCAGTCCACCTACCCTGCCAACATTTCGATCTGACCTGAAAACTCGAAAGTTTCTCATTGAAAATGATTTATACGGTGATAACCATGTTTCTTGTAAAAGTACAATATCAGGCTTATGCTTGTGAATAAGTATGTCTAGATCTGGAAGAGAAGACAAGACGGAACGGCAATTTCATTGTAACACTTTGATACCTGCCATAATTATTGACCAATTGAAGAGGCCGAAATCGCCTCTTTAAGGATATCAACATATCAACCTTAAGGATATCCTTTAAGGATATCAACCTTAGTAGAATGTCTTCTTCGTCGACACTTCACTGCCGACCAAGTGAACGTTTCACTAAAACACTGAGAACTTCATTCGTTTTTCCAGATTCGTCAAATTTTATTCATGAGCCGCTTTAGATAAGTATGGATGAATTTTTCTACTGTTTGGATCTGCACCTAAGCCTGGCCAGTTGCCAAAGTGGGGTATCTGTCATCGTTTAAGAGGTAACAACACCAACTTCATCTCTATAGGGTAGGGTATACCGGTTTGCCTATTTGCCAAATGCACCCGGCGCCGCTAGCGATGACAACGCCACCAACCGGCAGGTAGCAGCCACGTCAAGACTGGCTATAATAATTCATTCAAAACAGCTGCTCGGCATCCGCGCTGTGGCGCAGTGGAGTACAGTCGCATGTTGCACATTGAAGACGGTGGATTAATTAATGTTTATTGTTTTGAAGACTTTTAACTCATAGCTAATATTTATTGTGTTCAGCTTTTATCTCACAAATCAGGATAGTGGCATAAACACCATATAAAAATTTAAGAAGGTTATTTACTGCCGTCATTTTCTACAGACTCTTCATAGGGCTGCAAAATAAATGTTGGGTTTTAAACCAGAAATACACAAATTAGTATACACATTTAGGCGTTCCCGTGGGTTTCTTATCTCTTATGTAAGCCTTTGTGAAATTCTACATTCACCGTCGCATGTCCAGCTTTCTCGGGCAAAACTTTTGAAAACTGGAAAATTGCAACATATTTTTATGGAAATATTGAAGGTAATGGTCCATAATTTTGATACGCAGCAAAATCTTTCTTTAAAAATGCTTGAATGGTATGATGGAAGTAGCAATAGCAGATTTTAAGAAGGATATGTTATGGCTAGCTTCCTGGAGGACTCAAAGGAGTTGATATTATAAATTCTCAACAATTCATGTAGAAAATATTATCAATCGTAGCGATCTTATATGAAATGAACTGCCGATCTTTGTATATGTTCAAGCTTGTTCGTCTTTCTTCTTGAAAGCATTACAAGCTACAGAGGCATACTCTAACGCAGGTCTCAATAATGGTTTGAAGGCCGGCAGATTTAAATCTAATGATGGTTATTTTAGCCTCGTCTGATTTTACCCAGCTTGCGAAGTTCAGAAGAGCAGATATCAAAATCCGTGTACCTGCTCAGGTTGTTTGTTTGTGGTGCTCAAACATATATAAGATCCAGTTTGAGATATCCAGGCCTGTTGGGAAGCATTGGCAAGAAAAACAACGCTGCTTGTTTGTGATGACCGTACGAATACTTTTATCAGGATTAAGTTTCATATTACAGATATGACACCAAATAAATATTGCATTAACACTTTCACTGAGGGTACCTTGACCTCTTACACTGCTAACAGCCTGCAAAAGTAAGCTCTCCTTTGCAAATAAGAGTGACAACATAAAGTAGAAGAGAGCCTGAGACGCTGCCCTGCGGTACACTGCAGTTTACACACAGAACGTCTCAATGACGGTCTTGGATATCAACGAATTTTTCGCGCATTTACGACGGTACGACTCTAGTCAAGTAACTAGAGTTGGATGTAGACCCAGCTCACCAAGATTGAATCTTATACCGAGATGCGTAACGCTGTCAATGCTTTGCTAGCGTCCAGGAGAGTAACGTCTATTTGACCGTATCAAGAATAGAGAAAGAAGAAATAAATTTACGAACTGGTTTATTTTTTGACAAGCCTTTGCAAATAGCATGCTGGAAATGAGAGAAAATATTTTTTTTACGTCAAAGGAAAGCAGTGATACTGTTGAAATAGGAAGTAAAATGCGCTGGTGTGTGATATCGGGTAGTTGTTGGTAAATCGGGTGTGGTTCTCTTCCTAAATACAGGCCTAATACGTGCGGTCCTTTATTCAGACAAGTCACCAGCCGATGTGGCACTCGGTGAACACCCCCTAAAGTTGTACACAGGGTTCAAAGCTACACTCGGGAGTTGTTGCTGCTGTCCTGACCTGAAACATGCATATACCCACTTCGCGAGACTCGTCAATAATAGGACACCGGCATGCTAGTTGGAATAATGTAACTGGGCGAGGAAGACAGGATTTTTGCGGTGTGAACAGGATTAATGCACAGTGCGTTGTTCTTTTCTTGGTGTTCTTAAGGGGGCACTAGGTATACACCTGGCATTCGCCAGAGCGTTATTTTGTACTCCTAGTATCCCCAATGGTACAGCACTCCAACTTCCGTGCTATCATCCCGGCTGATATCAAAGCTTTTAGAACAGCGTTTTACACTATGAAAGACCTCAGAATGAAACATAAATGTTAACGCACATTCTGAAGAATTCCTAAATGATTTCCTGGAGTAAATAGTTAGCTAAAGAGGAAACAATTTCAGTCAAAAACTGATTTCTATTGCCTCGGGTAAACTGTCATTTCGCCGAAAAAGCATCTCCTAATGCAACCTAAGAAGATTCAGGCCAGCATAAGAAAATGAAAAATAATTTGCCTGCTCTTCGTGCTTGCTTAAAAAATATGCAAGATGTTTGGAGGAGTAAAACGTGATTGAAAAGCGTGTTTGTACGCGTGATAAAAGCAATGTTTGTCAATTGCCTAACAGGATCAGCGGAAATGGCTGCCTTTAATTGCACTCTTACTCGTTGTCGCAATTGTTCATGCATTCTCGCGCGTGCGCAGAAAAGAAGATCGCACGCCGGTGAATTTCAGGTTGATTGCAGTTGTTTTTTTGTGGTTGTGTTTCTCGAAACTTCTTTCACGCATGATTCCTTGCACCTATAAGCACTATTGCTATTAGTTCAGCGGTCCGACAAAAAGCAACCATTCCTCTGTTGCTTTCATTAGGTGTAGAAGAAGACGAAGGAAGGAGCTTTTCCTAGGCTGCTTCTCTGAAACCACTGCTGAGCATTTTGCAAGCCCTCACCTTCTATTTTAGAATTTCTACCGTCTGACGGCGAGTGGGATAAGTTCGACTATGTCTACCGTCCACAGGACATCCGGCTCTAACTCGGCGGCTGCTTCAGCGCTCAGGTAAGAACTGATATTGTCATGTCATGATCACTGTCATTGCCTTGTCATCATTCGAGGAACGCAATGAATTTCCAAACTTACACACTCTAACGATGCGTGATGAATAGTAACCATGTTCAGAGAAATCCGCAGCTGGCGAGTTCAGTTCAGCGCACCAAGTCGGTGCTCTTCAGCTGTGAAGAAAAGACGTAATAAGAAGATTGTAGTTCCGGCACCCGGTAAAACAGCCCGCAGGAAACACTGCCTGCGGATTGACGCCACTGGCTGATTCTGGTCACATCGCGGTACACAGCCAGTGAAATGACACTGCCTGCATTTTTACAGCTTTTTTGAAGACAGAATACAGCCCTCAAAAAGCAACCGGCCGCCGACAATAAAACCTAACCGAGAAGACCTCTGAATGGTGCCTCAAGGCCACACACTCCCAGAGGAAACAAGCTTGATTAGTCCTGTTTTCTTTTTTTTCATTTATAAGAACAAAACAAACGTCCTCATCGATTAAAAGCTGTGCATGACACATCATTACAGCGATAGGATAAGACGGCGCTCCTGGCATTCTGTTTTTCTGGAGATTCTACGGCCTGCTGACAACGTAACCACTAACTGATAATATTTCAACCGGTTTTCTTCTTTCTCAGCAGGTAGTTTGCGATTATTTAAACTCATCAGAGGTTTCATTTGTGCGTGCCCAAGGAAATAAAACTTTTGTGTCCACGCGAAGTTAGGTGTCATTTAAGAGGATAGCTTGACATAAATGAAGACTTGGAAGAAATAAAACGTGTGCTATTTTCAGCTGCGTTATTTCTTGGTGCAAAAAACTTCAATTTTAATCTTTGACCTCTTCCTGCGAATTCGAACTTAAACGACAAAATATAAACGCCCCCGATATTTCACCCACCTTATATTTTCCTCACTTATGAGAATGCAGTAAGCTCCGAATGCAGAAAGGACTTATTATCGTCGATCACCATCATCATCGCCATCCTGACTACAACAACTGCAGAGCACACGCCTCTCCCATGTCACTCCAGTTAACCCTGCCATTTGCCTTCGCGGCCACCGTATCCCCGCAAACTTCTTAATCTGATCCGCCCAACTATAGCCTTGTGCCGCCCCCCGCTACTCCTCTCTTTTCAGGGAATCTACTGCGTTACCGTTAAAGACCAGCGCTTATCTTCCCTTCCCTTTACATGCCCTTCCCAAGCCAATTTCTTCTTGATTTCGAATAGAACGTCACTAACCCGCGTTTATTCCCTCACCCGTTTTCCCAGCTTCGTGTTTTTTAGTATTACACCTATTATGTTTCTTCTTTGGCTCGCTGCGTTGTCCTTAACTTAAGCTGAGCCCCTATCGTTAGCCTCGACGTTTCTATGCCACAGGTGAGCATCAGTAAGCTAAAGCTGTTGTATACTTTCCGTGTGAGGGATATTCGTAAACTGCATGATCAGAGAGAACCTGCTTTATCCGCTCCACTCCATTGTTATTCTTCTAGTTATTTCGGTCTTATGATCCGCATCAGCGGTATGATCCGCATCCGCAGCATCTGGCCTAAGTAGATGTATTCGCTTACCACTTATACCACCTCACTGCCAATTGTCAACTGCGGTTCCTTTGCGACCGTGTTGAACATTAGTTTGGTTTTCTGCATAATAAATTTTAGACTCACCCTTGTGCTCTGCCTGTGTAACTTATTGATCATGCTTTGCAGTTCAACTCCTGAATGACTTAGCAAGGTAGTGTCATCGGTGAATCGCACATTACTAGGTCTTCCCCATTAGCTATTACCCCCAACTGTTCTCAATCCAGGCCTCAGAACACCTTCTGTAAACAGGCAGCGAATAGCAATGGCGAGATTGTTTCTCCCTACCTGACACCCTTCCTTATTAGAATTTTATTGTTGACTTTATGGGGGACTATGGTAGCTGTGTAGTCGTTATAGATATCTTCCATTGTTTTAACATAAGACTTCTACGCCCTGATTCGGCAATGCCTGCATGACTGCTGAGGTTTGCATTGAGTAATCTGGTTTCTTGTCATCAATGTAGGCGATGTATATGGGTTCTTTACATTCTGCGTATTCCTCTTTCACATTATTGGTAATGTGAATATGGCGTATTGCCGAGTACTCTTTACAAAAGCCAGCCTAAGGTATGTAATTATTGTAAGCAATGCTGTAATCGCGGTTAGTTGGTTTTTGATCTTGAGGTTGGCGCCTGATGACGATGATGGGGTTGATTGAAGTCTAAGGTTGTACTGATTCTGTTAGCGGTTACCGTAGCATATACCTTGTATAGGACAGACATTAAGCTGATCGGTCTGTAATTTTCCAAGCCATTGCCGACTCTTTCCTTTTGATTTAAGATAATATTACGGTCCTTCCAAGCCTCAGGTACTCTCGAGGTCATAAGGCATTGCGTAAATAGGTTGGCTAATTTTCTGGTGCAATCTCCTCTTCGTCATTCAACAGATCTGCTGTTACCTGACCCTCCTTCCTTTTGATATAAGATAATATTACTGTCCTTCCAAGCCTCTGGTACTCGCGAGGTCATAAGGCATTGCGTAAACACGGTGGCTCGCTTTCTGGTGCAATCTCCTTTTCGTCATTCAACAGATCTGCTGTTACCTGATCCTCAAGAGCTGCTTTTCCCCTTTCTATTGCTCCTAAGGCTTTTTTGACTTCCTCTTTTGTTAGTGGCGGTATGTCCCATTGCCGTGCTCTACTGCCTCTCGCATTAACGTTCTGATTACTTTGGCTACTGTACAGGTTTGTGTAGCAATCTTCGGCTACTCTGACTATCTTACTCATAAGGCTAATATCATTGCCCTCTGTCTATTGGCGCATTTATTAGGTTTTTACCTATGCCTAATTTCTTTTTACCGCTTTCAGTCTACCTTCGTTCTTTACAGCATGCTCGATTCCCTTCATATTGAAATGCCTTAAATCGGCGACGTTGCGCTTATTTATTAACTTTGAACGTTCTTCCAGTTTTATTGTCTGTAAGATAAGATGCCTTTAGGCTTTGGCGTTTTTGATCAAATCTTCCGTCTTCAAAGATAACTTACCGGTGTCCTGACCAACCATCCTACCGCTACTTCTACTGCGCACTCCGTAATGATAGCTGCAAGATTATAGTTCTTTGTATTAACATTAAGATCGTCTTGCACAGTTAAAGCTGAATATCTGTTTTGCAGCGATATCCTGAATTCGTCTATTTTCCCTCTTATCGCCAAATCGTGAATGGAATTCTTTTTCACTAGCTGCTTCCGTTCCCTCCTCAAGTCTAAGCTAGTTCGAGACCTTTCCATTCTGTGGTCGCTACAACGAAACTTTCCGAGGACGTCCACAGCCTGAACGATGCATGGTGGCGCGCTTAGTATGGAGTCTATTTCTTTTTTAGTCTCACCATTGAGGCTCTTCCACGTCCACTTCCTGTTTTCTCGTTTGCGGGAGAAAGGTATTCATGATCCATAAATGATACATACTTGCGAACTCAACTATTAATAACGCCCTGCTTTTCCTGGAGCCTATGCCATAGTCGCCTACGCCTGGTCTCCGGTCTGCTTTTTGCCTGTACCTTCGCATTAATGTCGCCTATAAGTACAGTGTTCTGTGATGTTACTATCAAACTGTTCATAGAAGCTTTCAACAGTCCCGTGATCATGGATGTATGCTTTTTGGCCTGCGCCATCTTCAGCCTGTATCTCCCATTAAGCCTAAATACGATAGCTGCTACCCTGTCGGTAATACTGTAGAACTTCTTTATGTTGCCAGCTGTATCCTGATTGATGAGGAATCCCATACCTAGTTCTTGTATGTCCACTAATCCACGATAGCACAGTATATGCCGACGTCTTAGTATTATATACACCTCACCTGTGCTCCAAACCTCACTAATACCTATGAAACGCCGTTTAATGCCCGCTCTAGTTCCTCAAAGAGCATGCAAGGATAGCCTCACTAGATAGGGTTCTAGTGTTGAACATTCCTTTGTTTAGTACCAAATGACGGCCTGTCCGAGCCAGTCTTAGCACCCTACGCTGTGTCACAGGTCTGACCTCCGCCTTGGTCAGTTGCTCAGCAGCTGCTGGAGAGTGAGGGCCGAGGGTTTCTTGGTTTGTTCATAGAAGGTTCAATGAAGGTCATGCAGGAAAGTCTCGAAGAGCTTAATTTTGTGAACCATATTCTTGTCACATAAACTTGAATTACTTTAGGGTATGGCAGTAACCTGCGGCGTATCTAATTTGCCTTTTTTAATTCACTGAATGGCTGTTTTTGCCGTTTTCCGTGAAAGAAAGATAATAAAGAGAATTTGGTTTTAAAGAAATGCCCAGATAAATACTCCTCCCTCCAAGGTCATTCGCTACAGACATACCACCCCAGAAACAAAGATCAAAACTAAACCTGCTTCATCACTACTCTAGCTCCAACTGTGTGTTATTTTCTTGAAATGAAGGACTGCATGATTGTTCGTCTCGCTAAGGATGATCACGATAAACACGTAATTCGTGCTTTGTATGCATTGTTCAAATGAATGATACCTTAGCAGAGAAATAAAACCTTTTTCTTTTTACTTTGTGCCCTAGCTGACAGCGTGGCATGGTCATATTTGGCAAGAAAAAACCGCCATATGTTCTCGGCTATCAGTTTCTGGTACTCTCCAGAAATTATTTATTAGTAAGTTCAGCCTCCACAAAGCCTGACAAAGAAGCAATCATGATGACACCTCGCACATGCGCAGATAGTGTCCTTGAATGTGTCTTTGTACTGTGTATTTGCATGAGGGTGCCAGTGCCTAGAGGTGACAAAAGTCATTAATTCAACTCGCATCATTTATCACTCCCTTTTACCGTATTAATTTTTCTTTCCGGCAAAATTTTACCTTGCTTCAGGTGGCAGAAATTGATGGGCTTGAGAACATTAAGGAAGCTTTACGTATTTTATAACTCAGTTCTGGAATTCGCTTCTTCGAATTAACCCCTCTTTTCGAGATTAAACTTTCAAGTTAAAACCGCTGCTGTTTCTGGAACCAAAACAGTAAACATCCTCCAAGAAAACATGGAAGTAGCATTTAGTCACAAAATACACTAACTATATTGGGTTGTTATGCCAGCGATCGCGGGTTTCCCTTTTTCCACTTCTACTTCATATAACTCCAAGTATTTTTGTTCTTTTACGAGATTTGATTGCAAAACATTTTTTTCGTGAGAAAAGGATGGCGATGGCCAGAAGTAGGTGTCCATTATCCCACGGCTAAGAGCTATCTGTGTGGCCCACGCGATGGCCTCTACTTTGGTTTCCAGGTCTCAGTTCGCCAATACGGCTTCCATCGCTCAAGAGAGGAACTTGTAGTAGAGTCTCTAGACGCCGCTCCTCTCTACACTCCCATATGTGATCACAATTTGCTAGTTCGCCGCAGAATCTGCATTATAGTTCATAGCCGCCGGGATACATCTTTGACAGCAGGTAAGGGTTCTTGGAAGACCGTGCCTGGAGGCGTCTTCAAGTTGTCTCTTGCGCCTCATCCAACTACTTGTCTCATTGAGCAAAGTATGCCTTTACGTTTTAAATGGTTAGTAATTCATGGTGAGTGAAAAGCGCAACAAAAGCGGGACGAAGGCAAGACAAGCGCTTGTCTTGCCTTTGTGCCGCCTTTGTTGCGCTGTTCACCCACCATGAATGCTTACCAACTCGCACAAATCTCAGCTTTGCTCAATGGTTAGTAATGTCATGAAAGGATGCCAGGCCGTCCTTCGAGAAACCAGTTGCAACGGGCGCGCCCACTGCTGGGCTGACCGAACCTCTTGCATTACTGTGAGTTCCCCAGTTTTCTGGTTTTCCCGAGTAAGCAATGAGCCATATCAATTCAATTGTCCTGGTTAGTTGGCTGGCCTGTCTGATGGTAGTACACAGTTGACTGAGAGATACTACCTCTCGCAGAGTTATATGGTTAGTTTAGAATCGATGAGTATTCTGTCAGCGTCTGTGTTAGTTATGAGCTGTTGCTCAAGCTCTACCCCGAGTGGTCGTGTTAGTGAAGTCTTTTATAGTTGAAGAAATACGCAGTGCATGTCAGAAGTTAATGTTAATGTGAATCCAAACCAAGCTACGAGACATAGAGCTGAAAGAAAGGAAGAGAATGAAAAAGAAGCACAGTGACAGAATTCAGCCCAACAGAGAGAAAGAAGAACGAGAAGAGAGAATCCAAGGAGAGAAAGAAGAGCGAGAAGAAGTTGGTGATTTGTTTTTTTTTTTTTACTGGCACCAGCATGGCATTGGTTAATGACGGCCATGGCACAAGATATTTTTAGCTATTCAAATAGGGCTCAGACACGCATTTTCAAACAGTTCGCAAAGGAGACCAAAGCACAAGGCCAAGGGAATGGTACCAAAGTGTATCACTAGTACGTACCCAGCGGCACTGAGGATAGAATACCGCATTTCCTTCATAGTACGCAGCTGCTCAAATGGGAGGCCACTAATTATTCATTTTCTGCAATGCGTCTTTTGTGAGTATGTACGACGGCTTTTTCGCACAGAAAGAAAAAGCAGAGCTAGCTTGGTTTATGGTTTATGAGGGTCATGTCTCAAAGCGACGCCGGCTATGGGGGACGCCTTAGTGAAGAGCTCCGGAAATTTCGGCCACCATGGGTTTTTTAACGTGCACTGACATCGCACAGTACACGGTATTCTAAAATATCGCCTGCTTTAATATTCAATAGCCGCGGCCGAGATTCAACCCATGCCGCGGCCGGTCAGCTGCCGAGCACCATAACCACTCAGCAGTGCGGTGGCTACACCGGAGTTACTGTTTAAGTGCGACTTCAATATAAAAATACACGTTCAAATCTTAGCAAGAAGAACTTTCGAGCTTCGCTTGCACTACACGGTTACCACTTAGCCTGACATCCTGATGAGACGACATTCGACAAATAGGGCGTTTGTTTACCTCTAATGTAAGAGTGAAAACGCTATAAAGCGGTTGTTATGAGAGATAATATTTAAAAATATTTGCAATACTCTGCGCACTCATACCAGTAGTTTTGGAATAATCAACGTTGCAATATATACACCCAGTCGAATACTCTAGTTTGTCGCGCGGCATTGCCTTTGTTTTAAGCCACAAAAAAATTGTAAAACGTGGAGGAAGGTTTGGGTAAAGGCGCCTTCAGTTAGTCATTTCTCAGCGACGTTGTTTCATTTTTTATTCAGAAAAGAAACAGCGCTTTTTTTTCTCATTTCACAACTTTTTGTACCAAAACTGCAATTATAACTGTTTAGTTTCATCGTTGTTTGCATCGTCTAATATTAATCTGCGTTTTCTTTCACAGCACCCATTCCACTTTGGAGCCTGAATTCTCGCTGCAGTAAGTACATGGACCCTTTAAAGTCTTTCTCAAACTCCTCTTAGAACTGCGTTGAGACTATGCAGGAGAAATGATTTTACCCTTTGACTGAAGGTCATTCAAATTTCAGGAATGTGTTATCATGTTCAACTGCACCCATACGGGTGGTTGAAATAAGGTAAACATTGAGTATAGCGTGGGAATGTTTTGGAAATATTTCTTCAATAGGCCTGGGCTTGCTGTGCAAAGCTCACGGCGTTCCCAAGCGGCCACAACGACGGTAGCGGGTTCCGATATTGGCCACCTCTGAGCAATTGACGCTGGTCTACGCAATGTAATTTTGGTTAATGTGAATAAGCCGTATCTAATAATGCGACACACATGGGCTGAGACCATGTGTTGAAGCCGCATAGGGCCGGCTCTCCTTTCAAAAAAACAATGTCTAAGGGGGCAGAGGTCCTAAAGGAATAGCTGTCCCTGTTCGCTTAAAGAGGGAGACACTTCCCGGAGGCTCTTTCAAAATCCACCTGCAAAGACTAAATGCCCGGTGTCCGCCTGTTGTTTTTGCCGTCAGAGCTACCACCGTACACAGCGAAACCATTTTCTGCAGCTTATTTTGTCTTCAGTTTCAGTATTATTGCAAAGCCTGTTGTCAAACTGGAGGGCAGGACTTTTAAGAGTAGCAGAGGGTTTTTAAAAGCTGCTAGAAACTAGTTTATTTATAGGAAAGTCACAACTTCTGGAAAAGCGTACACTTACGTGCGTGTGACGCGATGTGATTTCGAAGTAATAGTTTCTTTAAATCCTCTGTGCGCCTAAATTAAAATCGAAAATACGTCGCCAGAAAAGTGTTCTAAGCTACAAAACTCGGATGTGGTACATCACACTTGCATGCCGTTTTTTTACGTCCGCTAAGCTTCACACATACCGAGAGCTCAATTCGGTCATTTGGCCTTCAATCGCGCAGTGCAACCGAGGAGCTCGAGACAAATCTCTACCGGGAGAAGGCCAGTACGCACTGGTCGAAGATGTGCGCCTCATGCATTGTTATTGCGGTCTTTGTTATAGCCGCAGTTGGAGTGACCAACTTCAATAATAAGCTGGTACGTGAATTGTAAATCCAATTTCCACTGTGAAAACACGTTTTTAAGACAATGCTGAACGACCAGAGTGAGTGAGATAATTAAGAAAACTGCGGACTATAGCTTCTAGTACAGGAAGAAATAGAAATGTCGAAAATAAATCCCAAGCAGAGTATATCCAAATTCATACCAAATGCTTCCAGCTGCGTTTTCGTTAGAACTACTGGCCCGTTTTGACTGGATTGGATGCACCTGCACAATTGCTCCTTTTTCCTGGAATGTGATGGCCCACCCAGATCTTGCTCTTGCTCATGAACAGCTATCTCCTTCAGAGAACAACTGCGTCATCACCGGATGTAAAAATGTCTCGTTCTGGGTAGTTGTCTTTTAGTCCTCGTGTTATAGCGTGGTGCAAATAAAATGCGTCAACTAGGCGAGCAAAAAATTTTTCGCTACAAATACATTGCTGGAATTAGCATGTGTAGCCTAGAGTTTATTATGCTCTTTCTTGCTTTTTTTGATCAGCATGCCTCCGCAATCAACTAAAATATACAACCTTATTACTACGTAACAGTGATATGGTGCCTGGATCGTCCCTCGGCTTCAACCTCAGTATCCGACCTATCAAAGATGAACGACTAAAAAAACTTATCGAAGATATTGGAGTAACGTGATCTGCGTTTATTGTGGTGGGTTGTAACATGCTCTGCGGACTCTGTAAAAATTTTCACCGCTAAAAATTTGTTTCAATCCTGATGTACTAGCCGGGGGAGGGGGGGAGTGTTTATAGTTAGGTTTTATTACTACTTTGAAACAGACATGCGCCTAATAGACAAAGACAAAAGCATTGAGAAGAGAGAGGATAGGACACATGGGTGCCCATGTCCTGTACTCTGTCTTCTCTATTTCATCTGTCTTCGCCTATTAAGCACGCGCTTAAATGAACGATCGTGAACTGTCTATCCCGAAAAAATACTTGCTTCATTGTTACCATTCCCAACGCAAAGACCACGTATCTGATTGAGCCTCATTTGGGAAATTTATTTTTACCCCTGCCAGGTCGTTTTTCTGTTCAGTGTTTATTTGGGAAGCGGTAAAGTGCCTCTTTCGTCTTTCGTGAAATGAATGGCAAACTTCCTTTCCGTCTTGTTACAAGCATAACGTTACCTACCCAGTGCCGCCCATTTTGTGCAAGTTGTTGAATTGGTGTGCACATTCTCTTCATTAGCTTAATTAGTTTTTATCTTACTGACCTTTCTTATGCTTTCTACGCAATTCTTCACTCCTCGTGGCGAGGAGATCAGTTTTACCTGTTTCAACTTTCAGCGAACTGCAGGAAACCAACTTCTAACGAATTACCTATACCAAGTTGTCGTCGGCACCTGGGTAATGCTACTTTCGAAGAATTAATTGCCTTATTATCACGCTATCATTGCATTTATATAGTGGTTTCGCCCGGAATCTTACGCCGTGTGTATGCGTTTTCTTAGAGCGAACCCCTTAAGATTGCAGGGAGTAGGATAGGGCTAAAGGTATCTCCGCCAAAACAAGAACTCCCATAAAGCTGAGAGCTTGTGCGGGTGGCGCAGAAATTGGATGAGGTGAGTATCTTACGTTATGCCACTTCATCGAACATTCATGTTTGCCTCCACGCATGGGCTCTTGTTTTCCAGAAACGACATTCCAATGAGTACCATCCACTACCACTGGAGGGGCCATTCGGCCGTCCCGAGACAATGGAGCCGCCTACACCACAGGTGAATTGCAAGGCTTGATACGTGGAGAAGAACCTCTAAATGTTTTTTTTTGCACAATGCCAATAATTACTTCCACGGAGCATGAAAGTATTCCTCATAAACACAACATAATAATTTCCTATGGCTGTCAGAAATAGTCGGTGAGAGCGCAGGAAAGGACTTTTCCTCGTAAGTGAGGTTATGCAGGGCGTTAGAAGCATAGGCCATTAACATCAACTCTGACCACAGCTTCTCCCTGCCTACTTTCTTCAGTTTCTTATTATTCTCTAATCAAAATGTTGTCATTTAATTACACGCCACTTGCTCTTGGTGACGGATAGATGGCGTTAGTTGATGTTCAGGAAAGTTATGTATGTAATTAAGGCAGAAACAAAACGGTACACTCTTATGTGTTGAGGCAGTCAACTATCGGCTATGAATGCTTGCCAATTAATGTTTTACCGTTCACTAGTGCACTCACGCCTCACAACCACAAATATTGTAGAGGAAGAACGAAACCAACTTGTTTTGGAATGTGATTAGTTTTTACGTTACGAATCGTATGCTGTGTATTATAACTTCAGCGTTCTTCGTAGCAGCTTCTGCAGCTTTAGCATTCAGAAAGCACTTAGTGCCTCATTTTGTTCTCTATCTGAACCACGTCTCAGACGCCGGAGCAGAACACGACGAAATCACAGTCCACGGTAAGGTCGCCGACCACCGTTGCGGAAGCGACCGAAGCCTTCACGGAACCACCAGAGAACTACGACGCTCCGTGGGTCGCCGACGAGCCGGGCAGTGCCGCCGAGTGCAATAGCTCGCAATGCCATCGTCTCAGGGATTGGTTCGAGAACACGGTGGCCGCTCAGGCGGACCCCTGCAGGGAGAGGAACATTTTCGTCTGCGATGGCTCCATCCCTTTCGCCGCTTTGGAAGCGGCTTCACCGAAGGTCTGTCATGCTTGTTTTTCGCGAAAGGCTTTGAAGGAATCGAGCGCATAAATGTCCACTTTACAATTATGAACTGCGCTCAGCAAGTTCAATGCTGTTGCGGCAGCACAGGAGAAGAATATTCATTAGTTGAGTAACCAGAGCGCATTCAGGAACGAATTATTTTTTAGAAACGGGTTGGCAAGAGGAGGGGAGAGGTTTTTAATTTTTGTAGTTTTTCTAGTGAAAGCGAACAGTCTACAGGAACACATCGCAGTCTTCTAGGCAAATTATTACGCAATTTTAATGGATAACATATCTACTCAAATGAACAAAATTAAAGTTATTTTGAAACCTTCGTGTTATATGTATTTTTATATATAATCACTCTGCAGAATATAGACCTTTTGAAAACGGTCTAAGTTGGAGGCCTGGCTAATAAAAACACTCTCTGGCCGGAGTGAAACCGTACCTAAACGTAAAATCAGCAGGTGCCCAAAGCTGAAAAGGCTTCTGGTGTTCATTCTTTAGCGGTTCGCTAATGACATTCCCCCAATAAGTAATTCAAGTGACGAAATTCAAATGACTTTGGCAAAGCATATCAGTAGGAGAAAAATTAATCTGCAGGAAACTAAGCTATTCATCAAGAATCTCGGCAGGAAGCAGGACTTCTCGTTTGGTATTAGGCGCTGGAACTGGCAAGAGAATATATCTGCTTAGGACGGGCATGAATCCGTGATCCGGACCAGGAGAGTGAAATCTCTGGTCGAAAAAGAATGAGGTGAAGAGCAATTGGTAATTACTCTGAAGTTATTAAATTAAACCAGCCATAAGGACCCACAATGGAAAACTGAGAGAAGAATGCACCAACCAGCCCATAGAATAAACTCTGCACATCTCCAAACAAAAACTTTAACTTGAAAGCTAACGTTTCGAAGCCGGCTCGGCTCCTTCATAAGGGGTGACTGAGGGCTCTAGCTTGCGGCAGTGGTTTCGCTACGGGCGAAATTATCGCCCGCATTCTGAGAAAAGGGGGTCTCCAGGTTGCGCACAAGCCCACAAACACTGTTCCGCTTGCCTACCTGTTCCCAAAGACCGGCCACGGAGAGAAAGAGCCCAAGGCATTATCTACAAATTTCCTTGCGCCGACTACGATGCAAGCTACATTGGCGAAACCAAAAAATCTCAAAGAATTCGGCAACATAAAAATACATCCGCCACTTCGCAAGAGAAAGTAATCCTGTAGCCGCACATTCCGAAGACTCAGACCACAGAATCAACTTCGACGAAACTTGCAGCCTCGGAACCGAGACAAATTACCAGAAAAACGTCCTACTCGAATCCTGGCACACCCAAACTGCACCGAACATCAACCGCACAAAAGTAAACCTGCCCTCAGTATATGGCCAGGGACTTCGCTCTGCAACTTAAATAACTAAAGTCGCCATTGACCACCTCCCCTACAGTGCGACAACGTGACTCACAGCCTTACCTCCATCACCCCCTCTCTCCCTCGCCTTTCGCATCACAGCTTTCATTCTTTTGATCTTCTCCTTCCCTCCGTGCTTACTCAATGACGCTAGCTGCTGCCCCCAGTCACCACTGATGAAGGAGCCAAACCGGCTTCGAGACGTTTGGTTTAAAATTAGAGTTTTTGCTTGGAGATTCGCAGAGTTTATTATAAGACTTCAAACCCGCCCATACAGGCAAATCTGTCAGAATGTTTTTGTTTTGCACCAAACAACCCAACAACGTGTTTTATTCTGAGCTCACGAATGTAATTTAACAATATCCGTGAAGAGAAAGATATATAGTAGCTTTATTTTTTGGTGGTACTAATCTATGGAGGCAGAGACATGGCGGATAACGAGAAGGGTTCATAATAAATTGAAAAAAAAACGGAGCGAGCCATGGAAAGTAATGTGACAGGTCCAACGTTTGGAGACAGGAATAGAGTAGACTGGGTCTGAAGAGGATTGTCACCTAATCTTATCCTAGTCCAAAATCGAGAAGAGGAAATGAGTGCGGGCAGCACAATGCGAAGGCAAGATAACCTATGGTCTCTTAATGTAACGGAACAGATTTCAAGGGAGGGCAGGCGGAGCCAGGGCTGAGCCAAAGTCAGGAGGTCGACAAAGTTAGACTGCGGGGACCACCCGTCAACAGCTGGCACTTGAGACCTAAATGGGACACGTCTTTCTTCTGCTAAAAGCATAGTCAGCTTCGAGACAAAGGCAGATGCATCAGCCTCATTAAATGCACAGCAGTATGATCGGCCGAAAGACACAAAAAGGGTATTCATCACATCTAGACACGTATTTTTTCCTTCCAGAAGGCCGCCACAAAAACACATCACCGCAGCGATGCTGTAAGGCGGTGCCGCTGAGCCAGCTGTTAGCGAAGATGCTGCTAGCACGTTTTCAATGGCATTGTGTCAAACCTGTTCATCCTGAAATTAGCTTGATATTCTTTGATGTTCTCATAGCAAAAAAAAACACTAATCTGCATCTGGAACGCGTCACCGAGGCTCTAGCCCGTTTGTTGGATGCGCTGCATCACCTCGCGTACCGAAATGAAAGGAATGCGTTCTTTATGGCAAGCATGACACTTTTGAGTAGACGTTGAGATCTGAGTTCAGACTTTTAGTCGGATGCTCAGCGTGAGACTACGCCTGTGTTCTGAGGAGCGATGAGAGCCACTTACATCACAATATGCCAGGGAACTAAAAGAGCGCTAGCAGCCAATACAAACACCAATGATATCAGAAATGCTGATAGTAACAATAATTTTATAATGAAGAGCGGATCATAACGAGCAGCTCTTTCCATTCCCTTGTCTGCTGACCAATAATAAAACACAGACGAGAGCTTGCTACCAAATAATATTTCATTTGGAACAAAACGTTTCAATACGCAACAAAAATGAGTGGGAAATTAGGGTATGTTTGCGCGATCATCGAAATCGGTGTAGTTTTGACAAAGAATAAAAATATTACTAAAGAGGGGAGAAATGTAATTAAAGGTTGCCCTACAGAGGGTGGTCACTGAAATATATCAAGGGAAAAAATATAAAAATGTCATAAATTTTTGAGAGCCGGTACAAATAAACACTGGAAAACGACGCACAAGTAGTTGTACATAGCTCGGCATATCGTGCCATGCGATAAAACCAGACCGTTCGCCAACAGCCGTGTATATCCGGTGCTGTTATAGTTGCCACAGTTTTATGACTGATTGTTTTACCGCCAAATGGTTAGTTCGAAAACAGCTGCGCGCTGACACTGCAGGATACGGGGTCAATTTCTCCTCTTTTTGTCTTGCCATTCGCCACGAGGCGAAACAAATAAGAGCTCACCTAGCCGCCTACAAAGCGCGTTATCTGTTGCGGAGTGGTATTCTCTGAGTTACTTCATTCTATGGAGGTTTAGAATGCAATTTTATTAAGTGCTTACGGATGGTTCGTGGTCCTTTCTGAGAGAGACTTCATGTGGAAATTTTATGAGCACCTACTTTCCTTGATTTGAATACTCACAAAGTGATAAATCGATAAATTCCATGACATCAAGCAGAGGTTGGCCAGAAAGGATATCTACCCATGCACAAGGCTCATGACAAACAAACTGCTTTTAGCTATCATGAAGGGCAGAGCTGATATTGAAGTCACGAATGAGAACGAGAAGAACGGAAAGATATGCTTCATGGCGATTCTAATCATAGCCCAATGGCAAGTTTAGGGCAGCAATTATAATTTGGACCGAGTCTAAACTCTTAAAGAAAACTGCACCGAGAATGCGGCAATAATGAAGAATCTTCGAACGCATTCAAGCCACGCTGGTTTGTTCACTCAGGAAAAACTTCGTTTCATGTGTTTGTCTTCAAAGCCTCAAGAAGCCTCGATCAAAAACCTCGCCGATGCACCCCCTCTCGACCCTTGCCTACCACACGTACCAAAACCCTGCGGGCGGCTGCAGTCGCGCTAGGTTTATTCGCGAACAAGCAGGGATCTCAATCTCTGAAGCCATATGAAACAAGAAATTTGCGACGAGCACTTATATTTCCAGTGGCTGCCCCAACGTGATATGTAGCTTTGAATATTCAAAGATAGCGTGTTGACATCATCTGTAACGTAAACAAGAAAGATACAGATTGCCTGCAGAACAAAATGTAATAAGCCGCAAGGCTAAGCAGCAGTGCCTGGGCGCTGCCTTTGATTCCTGGCAATGCAGATGCACAAGTATATCGTACTGTTTACAAAAACTTTGCATGTTATTTGAACCAACTGGCTTGAAAATAAGTGTCTTGGTACAAAGTTAGTTGTTTCGCAATTTCGAAATCTTAAGTTTGACGCCCCGAAGCGGCATTTAGGCTATGAAGAACGCAGCAGTGGAGGGCGTCGGTGCATTTTAGAGCGCCTGTGAGTTTTTCAACATATGCTGACGTCGCACAGCAGACAGATGGTATTTGCATCTCGCCTCCACATTAATATGGCTGCCGCGAGCGACCAGGCAGCGATCCTGAAACATTTAGATGAGTAGCCGAGCGCCTTGTCCAGTGAGCCACCGCGGCGATTGCCAGTTTGTTTGGTGGCTTCGGCACCAATAAAGTGCTCGGTAAGATCAATAGTAAACGCTTCGCACCATTAGCGATGCGAGGCAAATGCTTCGCGCAACACAAATTCAGCTGAGGATCTTGTAAAGGTTCATATGCCTAATCGACCTAATCAATTTACTTCTGCTTAAAGGCGAGAAAATTAACTAACACAAAAAACCAAAGCACGAAGAGAATGAAATATACAAAACTAGTGGCGAATGAACGGGTTTTGGATATTCTTGCTTAGGCAGCCTTCATTTCTGACATAGTTACTCGCGAAACTATTCTCTAGCTTCCTGTATTTGTCCCTGAATCTTGCTGAATTTTGAAATGTGGGTACGAGGACGGAAAGAGTTCCAGTTCTGTTAAGACTGAATGTCGCGACCTAAATCCACAGGGGACCGAAAGCGTATACTTGATCATGGAAACAAGATAACTTATCACAAACAGCGTCACTCTAAAACGTAATGAACACGCTTGAATAAATTTCAGCATCGCGCTATACATTGGCTCTCACCTGCAAATGGACACTGCTGTGATGGGCATTAATTAAAGCGTCAATGCAGTTGGCAAATAATGGCATCCATTGATGCTTTCGCGTAGAACTAGATTATTCCTTTTCTCCTGCATGACAACTGGCCTAGCACAGCACTGTGCCACGCAGTTACATCTTCTACTTATGCGTTCCATTTTGATGACTACAGCGCTGCAGCGGAGCAGTGAAAATCTGAGAAACATATTCATTCCAGGTTGGTAGCAGAAAACGAAGGCCGTCTAGTTATTACCCAGCTCCTGCGGTTGACAATGCGGCGGCCATCAAAGCGGGTAACCCACTTCCGGCAAAACATCTCGCCGAACTTGCTGATTCCTGCACGCATTACGCAGCGAATCCGAGAGAGGGCGTGGACGATGTCCTCGCCTTCCTGTCTCACATGAATCTTGACTTGAGAAGGATGAAGGAGGACACGACGAATCATCCAGTTGCGCAAATGATGGAACTGTCGCTGGAGTATGGTATCGACGCACTGGTGGCCTTCTCTCGGGAGTACGATGTCACTGGGAATGTCTCAACGTGCTTCAGTCTCCAGGTGAGATCCAAACTTATAAATTCGTGCCAATAGATGGATATTTAAAAAATTAAGCAGGGCACTTAAGTGTAATTGCGTGCTTTGAATGCGAAAGCGATCTCATCGCGAGCGCTCTTGCGGCGTTAATTAAATATTATTTTTCTTCTATTTACACATCAAATCCTTAGCATAAAGTATGAAGAAACGCATGCATTAAGCCCTCCTTTATTCGTCAGAAATCAGCGCGGTTTCGTTGTCCGCAGGTTTCGTTCTCGCCTCGCAGTCTGACGGTCCTTGTTTCAATTCCCCACAACTTCGAAATAAATTTTATTTCTCTGTTCTGTAGACGTCATTGCCTTATGGTCTACTTCGAATCTCAGTGGAGGCGATAGTGAAGTCACTCGAGGTTTTCAGATCATTTCTGCCGGTCAACGCCGGGGGAGCGGGGGGGGGGGGGGGGGGGGGTTGTTGCCGATTAGTCGCATAATGCTTACGCATTAAAATAGGAGTGCCCCATCTTTATCCACATTAACGCTTGTATGTGTGTAAGACGTTCGTCTGCCTTTCGACATCACTGAAAGTAGAGGCGCCGGCCTTAGGGCAGCAGAGACAGCCATGTTTTCATTGTCCTGTTCTCTGGCTGTAACGCGATGAGTTACGTACCGTGGTGATAGGAACAAAGAAAATTGTTGCATTGCGTTTGATAGCGATGTTAAGCTCCCGTTCGTGGCTTTAGCAACGTTGGCGTCGGCGTCTCTTGCGTGATGGTGATAAGAAAACATGTGAAGATGACGCACCTGCAGAGAGTGGACGCACTAGGAAGGAGAAAAGATTGAGGGAGACATCAGAACATGCGAAGAGAGGTTAGTAGAGCGCGAGGGGCGAGTTGCAGCGCAAGCCCAGCTTCTAGGCCACGGGGCTACACGACGCTTCTGATTAGGTGAACTCCGGTTGCCATTGTTTATCGGTGAAATAAAATAAGCGGAGGATACAGTAGCTGAAAGGAAGTTCGTGGGATGGAACGGAAACAGACAGGATGATGCAGCCGATGCCGCTTCTGTGCTGGTCAGACGCATAGATGAGAGAGCATAACTGTTTAGGCATTTTTTAGTGACGATAAAAAATTATTATGCCTCATCACACCTGCCGCGATCAAAAATATTTTGCACTAACGACATACCGCGCGTAAATTACTCCAATGCGACGTTCAAGCTTTGTCTCTTTGGAGCTGGCGTCTGGCCGATTTATTAATTTCCTAAGGGTGTTTCCAACGTTTCAAAAACGTACCTGGATAAGTTTTGCGTTTCAAGGTGGTGTAAGGGGCAGACGGAGAGTCTGCCTTAGTTAGCTTCACTCCATTAAAAAAACTGATCGCTTAAAATTCAGAGAGAAATTCATCAAGAAACTGAATTATCGCTATTTAGAAATGTATAAAAGGTAATGGCATAAATCATAACATAATATACCCTTCTAGAAGCGCCTGCTCCTATAGCAGTGCCGGTGTTTTGGATCGTTTTCAAGCAATACAGTCTGGCCACACTTGACAGCTCCCTAAATTTAGAAAATTACACTGCAGCTTCACTCGTGAAAATATCACAGGAAATGACTGGGCTCGAAGCAAGGGATGCTTTAGCGAAGGTGACAGCTTTCTAGGGGGACTGATTTCGCAGTTGAGGCATGAATTATAAGTGTCTTGAATTCTGACAAGGACTTGTGGAACCCCTTCGATACCTCAGCAGCCGCAAGAAGTGGCTGCACTAGCGAAGAGAAAATCAATCGTACGCACTTCGGTGAAGGAGCAGTTGTTGGTATTTGTTTAGGCAAGACATTTATTTTTCGACAGAGTAATTGTAGGCTGCAGTGCGTTCGGAAGTAGAATAATATTGTAAAGAGCAACTAAATGAAATGACAAAAAAGCATATAATCAATTGTTCAACCTAGGAGAGTGTGAGGCCGAAAACCGGAGCTTCGTAAACACAAAAAATATTTGGTTATTTAAAATATTATATTTGGTTAAAAATATTTGGCGCCGTAATTCACCTCAACTGCGCCGTGAGTGAAGGGAGGAAGAAGGGAGTTAAAGATATAAGAAAGAAACAGGTGCCATAGTGGAGGGCTCCGTATAATTTCCACCACCTGGGGATCCTCAATGTGCACTGACATCGCACAGCGTATGGGCGCCTTTCGCCTCTATAGAAACGCGGCCTCCACGGTCGGGTTCAAACCCGGGTACCCCATCCCAGTAGCCTAGCGCTCTAGCCTAGTGGCACAAATTGCTGCTGGAACATTGTATCAATAATACCTTCTTGACTTGCTTTAGCGTCGTTAGTCTCCTTCATTGGCAATTTGAAGACAACTAATGTGCAAAACGCTACTGCAATATTTTCTGCGATGTAGTGTTCACATTTCGCGTATGCACAAAAGGGCTGCAATATTTGTCACAGTGTTCTGTAACATAAATGTTACTTGAATGTAACATTCTTGAAAAGTTCAGCAACCGTGCAGAAGCAGGCAAGCCTGCCAGCAAGCACGCTTCACAACATATCACACTGCTTTGAAAGCACCAATAACGAGAGCAAGTGGCGCTTGAGTTCTGCAATACAGTACAACATGCAACTCACAGACTCATTTCCGAACAGATGGCGTGCAGTCAAAGTTATATAGCTCTGTCACTGAGGTGTGCCCCATGGGTTATACTGGCAAGAGGTAATTCGCAAAACTTTGTGACAAAATAATGGGCATGTGCTTGCAACCTATGGCAGGCGAATAGAAGAGGTTTGGTTGCAGACTACTCCTAGTTGAAGAAAATGTTTACTCTAACAACAGTCGACAAAGCTTGGCAACCCTGTGTTTGACATATTTTTGTAATGTTTTTTTTTATAATTATGGTTAAGAAGTTATAAAAATGTTCACAAGGTAACCATTGCAACCAAAGCAACAGACAACCGTAACTCGTCTTTGGCGGCGGAAAGAGTGGAATATCGAGGTAGAGGAGTGTGGCTCATCGTTGGTGATATTGGTACAATCTGCCATAACGAGTACTGCTCAGGATTGGCTTAAACGCTGTGATGATTCCAAAACAGGAAAGCACACATAGAAAAAAATCGGCTTACAAAAATGTTTACGTGGACGGCAATTCTATAACGAAAAGACATACTTTTGTATTAGTAACATGCATTTAGCATTACCAAAAAAAAGTATTAGTCAAATATTCTGTTAATTCCTGTATTCCACTTTCTGGCAGCGGCCTTTTATTGGGGTTTGATGCGGCTTATATACGGCTTATCGCCAAAGCTGCTAACCTAAGCTATCGCCTAATACCTATAACATTTCCTTGCTAACACCCGCAGATCCGCTTGAATCAAGAAGTGGAGCAGTTCTTCTCGGTCCTCCAAAGCTTGGAAGAGGACGCGACGGAGGAGTTATATTCCCTTGTCCTCACGCGTTACGCTCTCGTCAACGACACTGGATTGACGGAGGAGCTTCTGGAGGCGGATGAAGACAGTGGGTAGAAGCTTGCCTCAACATATTTATTCAGATGACACTGCTTTCTTAAAGTAATTCCGCTCAATTGAGCCAATCATTGCCTGAGCGGGTGCATTGGGAGTCATAATGCCCATAGTCGCATACAACTGAAGAACGAATGACCTTTTCCTTGTCAACGGACCCCCTTCCAGCTAATGGCATCATCCGATTCTTATTAGCCTGCTGGCGTCGCAATGCAGTGAGTGGCGTGACATTGCAGGGTGGGGAATATTCCCAACCATAAAGGGAAGGGATTATCCCCTTTCATCGGCCGCTCCCTGCATTTCCACGCAAGCAGGGTCATGAGAATCGGACGACGCCATTGGCTGGAAGTGGGTGCTTTGAACGCGAAAAGCCTATTCGTTCTTGATTTGTACCTGGCTATAGCGGTCTTTTCTTGAGTTATACTAATAGCAGCTGTAGGTAGTCCAAGTGAGCGGTAAATAGGAAATGCCATCGCTTGCTGCGGGATTGCAGCAGGCAAAGCTTTGCGCTAGGTACGTGCGCTGGCTCTTCCACTATATTGTTTTGTGAGGGTTCTTACAGGGCTGTTGAACCTTCTGTCAGGTATGGGCAGCGGTCTGTGAGCACCCGGAAGCGCACACCACGTACGGTCGTTGTTGCAGTGACGCTACGTCTCTGCGATAAAGGGCACGACAGAGGAGATGACCCTTTGCCAGGTGCCCGGCTTTTATTAGGCTTTGCCAAAAGACTGTGTGGTTCTTAGGTGGTCTGCGAACCGTGCCATTCGGCTTGATCTGGCACCTGACGGGGCGACAACAGAGGAGGAAGGCAGAGGTATTTGCTGGCGTCCTCTCGCTGCCGCGGCCCTCTGCAGTCTGTGGTCACGGCTAGTTCCTGCCGATTTCGGTGCATTTGGTCGTCACTCTCAGCCATCAAATCACTTTATTTCCCTAAATATCCCAGTTTGGGGTCAACATACAACGGCTCGGTATAGCATTAACTAACTTATGCTGAAAATTATCATTCGTTAAATATGGCACTTAAACAGTTCGAAAATGTCGATGCGCAGCTCATTTCAGTGACTTCAGGTGGAAGGCTGTTCCAGTCTATTGCTGAGTGAAGAAAGAATGAAGCAGCAAACGTCGTAGCATGAGCATGTGGACGGGCAACTTGCAAGTTATGACCAATGATGAGTAGAATAGGCGCCGAAGGGCTGATGTAGGACGAAATACGAAGGGATCAGTAAAAAAAAAACATATGAAACAAGCACATAGTGGCTATTCGACTACAATAAGCGAGCTTTTTTATACCAGACTTTGCTTGTAAGATAATATGCTGATGTATGAATAGCGTGAATGAATGAGTGCCTCTATTCTATAGTCAATCTAGTGAAATTATCAGATAGGTTTGCCCACGGCTCCATAGGCAAAATGCATATTCTAGTTTTGCCACTGTCCACTTCTGCGACTCCTTGCGGCACGCACTTGCGGTCGGTTTGGGGAAGAGTAAGAAAGGGGGGCCGCGGGTCATTCGGGCGGACCGTTTGTTTACTAACACATGGAGAGGGACGTAAGCGTCTGCTCTTTTGGTCGCCCCGGGGCACCTCGCTGGCGAAAGGACAACACGGCAGTTCCGTAATTCCTGCAGGGTAACACGCTTGTTCATGCCTCCCTTGACTCCTTTGTTTTTCGTGCCCAAGACCAATGCAATGATTGCCGTCCCCACTAGAGTTGGTGTTTAGAGGTTAGTAAATGCAGGTAGGTAACGCTTGTACCTTTTTAGTACTTGAAGACAATCTTAATAAAACCTAGACTCAGGCTTATACTGAATGGTTACGGGGTGCCTTTAAATTTGACCTGCATAATTTGTTTTTTAGATCAAATTTTAGCTTCTGCCTTTACGCTCCTTGACACAAAACTTTTGCTCCTCGTGTAATAAGGTTGTCCAGTAATTTTTCTCTGCACAATTCACATGAATATTTTATGAAAAGTTGCAGTCCGATTTAAAGAAAAATGATTAGGCATATTGTAATCCGCCTACTTTAATTTACTCCGCTTAATTTATACAATAAGTCACTGTCATAGACAGAATTTCTTGGTCGTTTTACGCAAAGATTTGCAGTAGTGTGGTCATGTTCGCGAAGCTGGTTTTCGCAGGAATTTTTCTGATAAAAGAGCAGAAAGTCCTGGTCATATTCTTGAGCACGATATGGTACATATCAAGCTCGGCCATAATCTTCTGATAAAAGATCTTGGTTTGTGTCGAAAAAGATGAAGAAACGATGCTCTTGAAAAGAGCCAAAATATATCATTTCTTCTTGCATTCCGCGGTGGTACTCAGTACATGGCTACAAAGATCTCATCATTTTGTGGAGTCATTTTGCCTGAAGAAAATACAACCACTTGCAAGATTCAGAGACTAGTCAGAAACGGGCACTATAGGCAACTGCCATGGAGGCGGGAGGGGGGGGGGGGAGCAGGGGAATTCTTCTGTCCCACTGTTATTATATTCCTGACATTGCCTTACTTCGCACACGGTGCTGTACGGACACCTCGTTCGATACAGATACACGATACAGACTCGAGAAAAGGCATTTTCTGCAGACGATGATCCTTTTTAATGCCTTTCCTCTTAGCTAAGCGGAATAGCTTCCGCAGCAAATTCACGAAGCAATCCTGCACATGAGACAAGGGAAGGCTTGATATCGAGCTGCCTGTGCTCAGCTCAAAGGAAAGGCAGGTTAAGTCACACACGACTCTGCTTTGCGCTGGCAGCGTCATTAAATTCCAATCCTGCGCCTCCGCACGCCGTCGTGTCCCCTCGTCTCGGCCCGAAAGTTTCCTGTGCTGCCTTTCTCAACCATGTAACAACACGCCCAGTTTTCCACCATTTACCCAGTGCGTTAAATATTTCCTCAACGTGTACGGGGGGTTTCACGGTTGCTCACCATTTAATTTTTAATAAAGGATTTTTGAGGTTTAAAAGTTACCTCTGCTGCATAGGAATAGCACTGCTGGCTGTCATAAGAAAACAGTTTGGTCATTTTAATTAGTATGTTGGTTAGTCAATAACTCCTAATTAATTAATTATATATATATATATATATATCTAGTACTTGGCATCTATGAGAAGTGCTGTCCAAGAATACATCGACCTTGCCTGATATATCCCGGTTTCACCAATACTTACTATTGTTGTGCGCTCAGTTGCAGTCATCGTAACCGACACCATGGCAGCGAACAGGAGTGTCAAGATGAACATCACGGTCCTTTCCGGTTCTACTGGGATGACAGAAGGTATGTCTGATTTCCTGATTTTTAATAATGATATATATAGAGCCATAGGCGTACGCAGGGTTCTCCGTCTAGAGGAACCAAGTTTTACTGCAGCGCCCCCCCCCCACTTCTATCCCCCTTCTATCGAGGCCCCTGCGGTAAAAAACGTAGCGCAAAGGTGAGAAATTGTTGTGAAGCATTTATTTCAATGTGATAGGACTGCAAAATATATATTATTGATCGTAAGCTTTTACTTTTATGTGCAACAATGGCGGAAGAAGGCACATCTTCCTCCGCTGAGGCTTCTGTGTAACAAGGCGCTTCCAAAAGAATTTCCATTCTCTATAAACTACAGAGAATATCGATTCTAATCATCTTCTTAGCTGCAACAAAAGAGCCGGAAAATCACCCGTCAAGTAAACAGTTTTTAGAACGCAACATCACGGATCCTCAGCCGCCAGTATCGTTTAAAAACCTGCATGGCCATAACACTACACTATAAACAACGATGCGACAGGTCCGACAGAGTGAAGATATGGGGCAGATATTGCGCTGCCCTAAGATGAGGAGGGAGGGGGCGTGCACCCTCCCTCTCCTGTGCGTACGCCTATGTCTAGAATAGGAGGTTTTTATAAACGTTCTTTACAGCTGAAATAATTTGTTACCAACTCTGACCTTCCAAAACAACAGCCTTTGTAGTGGTCTGAAATTTCCTTTCGTATTCTTTGCGGCTTATAAGAGTGAAGACACATAACGATTGTCGGATATACGTAAAAGGAAACTCAACAACACAGGCTGACAGGAGATGCGCAAATTTCTATTAGAGACTTGTTTTGGCATGTCGGTTTGTATTATATCGGTGCGGAGCGTTTCCTGGTCAAAAAGCCAAATTAGACGAAAAAGAACTCCTGCAAACGCAAAAACGTAATCATGGATCAGTTGTTGGCATTAAAACCGTAGTGAAATTTTGTTTTTGATCAAACTGCAAAAATGACTTCCCATACTCTGATATTATGTCCGTTTCCTTGCCACTGTATTTTTACGTCGAGAGATTATGTGCACGAAAATATGATTCCCTGTCGAAAGCGAAGCCCTGATCAGGCTTACGCCCGAATTCTCTAACCCACTTCTACTTGGCTCCTCTTCCTCTCCATCAAGCGGCGAAAACTGCCCCATCTCTATTCTAGCGTTGAGAGGGATTCATGAACACTCCTGAGCGTTTCCTCAGACGTGAGCTTCTCGTGAAGTGTCCCTCCACCGCGCCTCTCTCGAGGAAGCGATAATGACGTATGGCGACGACATGAAGGTAAAAAATTGGCCAGGAAATGGCATGCCGCAACGTGTAACATGCACATTTGGTCCCGTCAATCCTTCAAGGCACCCTTCACACGGAACCTCGACATCCACAACTGTCTACTAAAAAAGGCCTTAAAGACGGCTTCTCGAAGCAGCGGTCAAAAAGAGCCGGAAACACCTTCGTGTCTGGCAACGATCGCCGCCGGTGATGTAGAGCGTGCGTAGGACATCACGTAAGGCATCAGAAATGGTGTGAAACCTCGGGATATCTATTCTGGCTTGGTACGGAATTTCTCGCTCTTCCAGGGGAGCGGTGAAAACTCGCGTGGGTCTACCTCGCGTTGCAAACCGATATTTGGGCACTCCACGATCAAATCCCACTTGCGGTTTTGATAGGAAGCGGTGAGCTTTAATTGTAAACGCGCTCAGAAAGCCATGCCCTTGCGCCGACCTAAAATGTCCATGGACCGAGCGAACCCATGCCCTCCCTGGGCAATGTCGGCTTGTGTCTGAGCGCGTGCGTACAATGAGGCGAGAGCCAAGCTATTGATGCGCTGCACAGATGTTGGCACTGCTCTGTCTGCGCCAACGGACCAACAAATCTTCTTGTTCGCAATACGTCATTGCCCGCAAGTGCGCTGCCATCTGTGGAAACCACCACGCAGAGCGAGCTTGCAATTAGCTGCATGATACGCTCCACAGCACGGCACAATGTGGGCTGTGGAGCACTGCTCACGTTTCCAGGGTTCACTTGCAATGAGCCCGCGCCGTCGTAGCGTTGTGCGACGCGAAACTACCGCACCGCAGTCAGCGATTGGCCACGGTTGGCCGTGCTCGGCATCAATGGCAGGGACATTAATGGCATGGACGTCACGAGCCAAGGCGCGGTCGAACCCGTGTCCATGATTCCCACACAAAAATTTGAAAATTAGAAAATTTTAAGATACTCTTATAGAAATATTGAAGCTATTAGTACATTCTTTTATGATGTAGCAAAATATTTGTTTTAAAGCGTTTCCATTGATCGCATCGAACAGTTTAGATTGCTACAGCAAACCAATGGGGAACGCTTTTGACAAATAGGAAAAACGTCAATAGAAACAAATTCTAAACTTCCGTCGGGTGATCTGCGGATATATTGATTGCTATAGTGAAATCTTACATTATATGAAAAACAATTGCGTTCATGAGCAGTTTCCTGCTCAAAAATGCTTTTGTCCACAATTGCTGGGTATGCGTAAAATGGTAACGTGCCGGAAATACTGAGTCAGACGGATGGATGCACTCGCTAAGTAGATACTGTGGTGCAGTTACGGTTCTGTGCATTTGCATTTTATTTATTTATTTACAGAATACAAGCGCCGCCTAGAAGGAATTATCATTATCGCAGGGAAGACAGTTTGCAAACAACGTGTTCATTTTCACAGAAAAAGCAACAAGAACATTAAGCGAAGGTAACATCAAAGTAAAACAAAACAATAAGTGAACATTAATAGAGGTAACGGAAAGCTTGAGCAAAAGAAAGACAGGAGTAGGTTCTCACGAATACAGTCGACAATAGAAACCGCGATTATCGGACACTGAAACATACTCTTCCGGCAACAAGTTCTAGTCTTTCTCAGTTTGTGCAAAGAATGGTTTAGAAACACTGTATTACCATTGTATTCGCGCACCTGTTTGGAGTGGTCGTGCCGAGTCGTGAGGTAAGTTGGCTCCAGAAGCTGTTACGGCTATCAATTCCAGTTTGATTATAGAAGATGCGGTGGAAGAATTTGTCTCATATTTCTTCTTCTGATGTTTAACGGTTCCCAACCCAGCAATGATTTTGTTTCATGATACTTTGGAAGGGGTTATAATTATTAGATCCGAAGCGCGCAGCCTGATTTTAGAGTTTTTCTATTGCTTCAATCAAATATGCCTGATATGGGTCAAAATAATGGAGGCGTAATCGAGGATGGGTCTGACGTGCAAGAAATAGAGTTTGTTTAACATCTTTTGATCCTGATTTATTATTTCTACAAATAAAGAACAACATTTTACTTGCCTTAGATATTGACTGCTGGATGGGTGTGTTCTATTTAAGAGTTTGCATGAAATAAACGCCAAGGTACTTGTACTCTGAGACGATTTTTATGGCTATGTTTTCAACAATGTATTGTGTACGAAGTTCAAATTTTTTATTTGAAAATTGGACGTGAATAAATTTAATATTTAAATTCATCTGCCAACGCTGACAAAAATTTACTGTTTTATCAAGCAGTCATCCGCAAATAGTTTTATGGGGGACTGTATGCCATCTACAATGTCATATATATAGATCAGAAATAAGAGTTGCCCCAGGACACTGTCCTGGGGTACTCCTTAAGGTACGGTTATGATGAGCTACAGGCATTCTGAACAACACACTGTTTAGGACTGTTTAAGTAATTACATATCCAGTTATGGGTTTTATTATGTATGTTCAAAGAGGTTAACCTGATACTTAACAAGGGATGCGAAACTGTGTCAAACGCTTTCTTGGAGTCTAGGAATACTGCATCTACAGGTTTATTCTTGTCGAGAGAGTTACCTGCAAAGTTCTGAAATTCAACTAATTCTGTGTTGCATGAGTGCCCATAACGAAAACCATGCCGTGAAACCATAAAAAGTTAATGGATTCAAGGTACTTAAATGACTGACTGTACAATACATACTCAAAAATTTTACTGGAAACTGAAGTCATTGGAACTGAAGTGCAGGAATTTTCCACCAGTTTCTTGTCCCCTGATATGAAGATCAGATTGACAGCCGCGACTTTCCAGTCCTGTGGAACCAATCCGGTTTCGAGCGAGGCTTTAAATATGATACAAGGATACTGTGCTATAATGCTGTGACATTTCTTTAGAATGTAGGATGGGATTCCATCAGAACCCATAGATTTAGAGGGGTCCAGGTCTCGTAAAAGACAGTCAATACCATGCACATCGATGTTTATCTCAGCCATGCAGTGGTAAGAGGCACAGTTAGGAGGAAGTGATGCGGTTGTGGCAGGCATTAGTCCCTCAAGAAACACCGATTTAATGTACTGATTAAGCATTTCAACCTTTTCAGCGTCGGTCTTTATAGTGGTACTATTCGATTTTAGTGCGGGAATGCAAGTGCCATCGGTTCTACTTGTCGTTATATATTTCCAGAAGGCTTTAGGGTTTTGTTTTATATCTGTGTTTAACCGGGCAAAAAAATAAGCGCTTCGCATTCTTGATACCTAGTTTTACCATCCGGTTCGCATCCTTTAAATGTTGGCGGCTGAGTGAAGTGTTATATTTAGAGCACTTTTTGTACCCGCATCCAGCTTTCCATATCAACCTAAGTACATAAAAATTAAACCATGGTTTATGTTTTTTTCTTAGCCGCAGGAATTTTTGGGGACATATTTCTATAGGAGTTCCAATACTCTCATGCGAAACACGCACCATAAATGCTCAGCGTCACTACTTTCTGACAAACGCTGAATGATTGTCAAGTGCGATACTAATTATCCCTGTATGGCGTCAAAATTACCTTTCTCATATATAAATACCTGCCGTGGGGGTTGCAGACGTGTCGGTACTACTGAAATGTTTAAGTTCGTAATCACTGCTTCGTGATCACTGAGCCAGGTTGGGTAGACACATTGGTCGCAACATTGGGGTCATTACAAAGTACAATATTTAATGTGGCCTGTTGTCTAGTAGGAACTTCTAGTAGGAAATTTCTTTAAAATCTTAGTCTGTGGGCAGAAAGAACCCCCAGAGCAAGCTAAGGATGTGACGTCCACCGCCCGCCATGTTTACAAGCGGAGTGTCGTACGAGAACCCCTCAAAGTGATCGTCGATGCTACCTCCAGATTCTCGAGGAATGTCGGAAGGTCGTAGTTGTAGCTGAGGCGTGTTTATGAATTTGACTGTAAGACGTCTTCATGTAGTTATAGTTAGTGAAACAACATCGTTTGTGGTACGTTATAAACTCCTTCAAGGTATGTCCTCCACTACTTGGCTCGCTGTTGTTGCGCTCTTCTGAATTTCTTCTACTATCGTAGAAGTTTAATCGACTGCACGTACACGTACGATGCAATGTATAACCACAGTTGGATGTAGCAGGTGCTCGCTCTGAAAGCCGTTGTCCTATTCGTGATTCCCAAATTCTGGAAGACCGTGAACTACACGAAGCGATATTGTTAATAACAAATCTTTCCTTCCCTTCTAATCTTTGCCTGATTCAACCGTAGGCGCTTTGAATTAATTTTTTTCGCATTAGCAGCTAATATTTCACGTGATATTTTTGTCAATCGAAGAGGCATTCTCTTCTCTTTAACACTTAAGAATATATTGAGATTTTGAGGAATTGCAGTGGCGCAACAACTGTCTAGCTTCTTGGTAGACGTCTCAACCACGCTGGAAATGAAAGGAGGATAGTGGAAGCGCAAGGATAGAAATGCCATATCTTTTTCTCAGGCGCAAGTATGACAATTTATGCTTTTTTTTCTTATGAGGACCTTGCCAACCTGTCCTGAGAAATCTATAGCCGTCTGCCTTAGCAATGGCAGCTGGCCAGTGTTTTCGTATTTGAGAAAAAAAACTAGTTGAGGAAACTAAAAGGGTTGTTTATCATTTACGATTGCTGCAGAGCAGCAAAGAATTCACTGTGACTCAAATTTGAGTTCATGGCAAATGCCAGGGGTCTCAAACACGCGGCCCGCATGCTGCCCGTTGTCCCTTCAAGTTTCATCTATTATTCTGAAAAATCGTGCCAGCTTTACCAGTCAGCTTCAGCACCTGGCTAGTTTTTTAACTAAAATCAGTTCAAAAGTTACGTCCGCAGACAGCACTGATCCTTTGCGGACAGTCAAAGAGGCAGGGGCTCCTTAATCTGCGTTACCTTCAGATGGACGTCATCTGCTTTAAGAACAAAGAAGGAGCGAGACGCTCTGCAACTCTTTCTCTCTTTTTAACCCATCCACAACCCTAAAACTAACAACGAACCCACTGAACCCGCTCCTCAAGGCACAGGAGCAAAGAGACAAAAACCCGTCTTCTTTCGCTTTCCTGTGCAGCCTTCTCAGCTGAGCCACATGAAGCTCGAGAGTGGGCAATTTCCAGACGACAGTGGAAATCTTTGTTGTGGAAATTGAAAGGAAGGAACTACTTAACTTTTCCTTTATTCCGAACTGAGAGTCACTAACTTTCGTTAATTCAAAGTGAAGAAATCTGCACTGTATTCAAGGGTGACAGACCGCCACCCCACAGCCACCATGCGAATCGTGTCCGCGCAAGAGTTATCACCATATATTGCATTCTTTGTCGCTTCTAAGCTTTGTCAAAGTTCAAGACAGCAGCACGCTTAGACCAGAAGGGTAATTCTAGCGATTAAAAAAAGAAAACCTCTTCTTGTATGGCCGATTATCGGACGAAATTTTCTCATTGCCTACAGCATAGAAATATGAGCTTGAGACCCCTGGTTTACGCTTATATCAATGGGAAGCTCTATCCAACCACGGTTATCTGATCTTGAAAGCTGTATCCTTTGAATTTTTCTTAACAGAACGCAATTCCTCTGCTGTTGACTGTACGGAGAAGCAGCCACCAGCGTTTCATGCTCTTCTTACAAAAGAACCTCCGTATAATTGAACAGAATCACTCACGGCACAACTTTACGAAAATGCAGCGCTTCGAAATTGACCTGCCCACTTTTTTGGACCAGAAGAATATATAACACATTAGTTCAGAGTTAATATTCGTTAATGAAACGAATATCAGAATCATTACGTCGATGTCGAGATAACCTGACATGACTTTGATATCAATGAAACTGAACAGATCTTGTTCTAGCGGTACTTCATCTTATTTCTATAAGTAGTCAGTCCTCTCACGAGATTGTGCAAATCTTTAGAAGAAGGAGCATAAGCCTCATTCCAGCAATAGTCGCGTCTTCATTTAAAGTTAATTATTCTGAAAGCATAAGCACAAGAGAAAGCTGTAAAAAAAAAGCCTTGCTTTTGAATTCGTGTGCTATAGGAGCAATAGCAGGCCAAGCTTTTAGTTCTAGTCGGCAGAGATGAGTAACCGGTTTGAGTAACCAATTTAACCAGTTTACTCAATTTTATTGAGTAACCAATTTAACGACGAAGTAATGAAGCACTCAGATATTGTTTGGGGGAGGCTCAATAACTTGCTGAACCTAAAAGAGAAGACTGTAGTAGATGAAATAGTCACACATGGCGCTCACTTGTCCGGTTCTCAACTAGCAGATGCTTTCAATAATTTCGTCGTGTCCATTGCAGAGGGCACGCAGCTCAACCAATACCTCAACAGCATGAGTAAAATGGTTAGCGAAACCGCGTTTTTAACCCCTGTTACAACTAACGAAGTTCTGTCGGTCCTACAGTCACTGAAAAATAGTAAAAGTAAGGACATTGACGACCTCCAAATATTGCCAGCGAAGTACACATCCCACATACTTGCACCGATATTAGAATGCATAATAAACTTGGCATTTTCCTCAGGCACATTCCCCAAAAAGCTAGATTGCCAAGATTACCATAATTTTTAAATGAGGAGACGAAAATAATTTCTCCAAGTACCGACCATTATCGATCTTGCCAGTTTTTTTCGAAATGTTTTGAAAAGCTTCTACAAGTGCGCATTACAAGCTTTATTAACAAACACAAAGTCATATCAGGTTCCCAGTTTGGTTTTGTCGCAGGAAAATCAACAGAAACAGCGTTATTAACCATGAAGGAAATTATATTAGAGTCATTTGAAGAAAAAGAACTAACTCTCGGGGTTTTCATGGATTTTTCCAATTCATTCGACTCCATAAATCACAAAATATTATTCCTTAAACTTGAGCACTATGAATTTCTTGGCGCAATCCTTCAGCTTTTAATAACATATTTAGAGCACCGCGCGCGAGGGGTTGTAATTAACAATTATTGATTACACTTAAGATCCATTCATTCAATATTCTCGGACCTACACTGTTTAACATCTATATTAACGACATTGTGAACATTGACAACAGCGCTAAATGTACAATGTACGCAGATGACGTCAGTATAATCTTTAGGGCTAAAACAGTTAATGACTGGACATTAAACGCTAATGAAATTCTGCGCGAATTGGTCGAATGAAGCGCTGAATTTTTATTGAAAATTAACGCTACCAAAACTAAAGCTGTACTTTTTAGACCTAAGAACAAACCACTAGAACATTTACCTACACTAACGCTTGGTTCTGAAAGCATTGAATTATCGGCGTCATTAAACTGTCTAGGTGCGACACAGCAGTGCAATCTTTCCTGAGACATACACATCGACAACCTGGCTAAAAAACTTGCAAAATGCGTAGGCTCTTTACTACCTCTGAGTGTTAGACTTCTAGTTTATAATGCACTATCTTTATCTAACCTTTCATATTGCCATCTGGTGTGGGGTACAAAAACACGGTCAAATACATATAGGTTACAGAAAATACAGAAAAAGGTCATTCGTATCATCGCAAGTGCCCCGTTTACTGCTCACACTCATCCTCTTCTCGCATCATTAAAAGAAACTACAATTAATGACCTATATAATTTATTACTAAGTAAACAATATTAAAGAAAACGGAAAAATCACGACGCATTCTTTGATGGCACAGGTAACTTACTGCCCTAAGCTAATTACTACCCAACACGTAACAACGACGTCTGGTATGCGCCATCCTTTCGTACTAATTACGGTCGCCAAATGCTCCGACATATAATTCCAACATTTCTTAATCGGCGCAACGAGCCCTGAGGACCTTATGATGCGGTTTTTTTTTCCTTGCTGCGAGTTTTCTCCTGCTTTCTTTCTTTTTCTTTTCTTTTTGTTATTCTTAGTTTTTCATTCTTCAGTGTTCCTGAGCGTTTCGTGTTAATTCTGCCGACTTCACTTATTTATTATTAAGAGGATGTTAACTAATTTTTTATTGAATATGATCTTTACCTATGCACTGTAGTCTTTTTTTATTGTTCTGTCCGTGTTCTGCTGCTGCCGATTTTTGTGTACGGGGGTGCACCCCTCTGTCAAGCCAGTCATAAGCTTTTTGGGTGCACACCTAACATCTCTGACGATGAAATAAAGCTATTTGTATTTGTATTGTATTAGAGATGATACACCGTTTGGTGGCATAATTCAGTCGGGAAGCAGGGCAGTTCGTTACGCGCATTACTGTGCAGACATATTAGGGTTTATTCGATGACATCATTTGCAAGTTCATCTATGGAATGACGTTCCATTTCTTCGTCGGCCGTGTGTGGACAATTAAATTTATTTTTGCTAGACGTCTACAGAATTAAGGTGTTGTTGCCTGCAGAGCATCTGATCAGCCTATTCGCACGATTCACGTCATAGTCTGGACATCTAGTTTAGGAAGCACAAAAGTAACAGAAGTTAATGGGAATGCATAGTGCCTTGAAAGAACATTAAGCCATATACACAGTGCACAATGAAAAGAAATAATGTACAGGTAGCGCCTCTAAGAAAAAAGTACGAATGTATTCACTATGTAATGAATCCTACCAAAATGTGGGAGACAAACAGGAGAATAGAATTTAAAGCACCTCTCATAATATAATGCCTACGATGGAAATCAAACATCAGGAAGAAATGAAGAATAATAAAGAAAAAAATTGAAATGAGACAACCGACACGTGCTGTACATTAAAGCGTGGCATAGTGATAGAAGAGCTGCATCTTCGCTATTGGTTATAGCATGGGCACAACTTTCCCAGGTCCTGGTGCTCGGCTTATCTGGAGTGAAATGCCTGCCAAACGGGTATCTGACCCAATTATGAGCAGAGCGAAAAACCTTGTGCCATGGCGTCCTTTGGTCAAAAGCTGCAATTGGGTGATACTAATGTATTATCAGCGGCGTCTTCACGCTGTCATCACTGGGATAGTATTTTTTAAAGTCATCTATACGCAAAGAAAACCAGGCAAAAATATGAGTCAAAGAAGAAAGGTGTTGTAAAAAGCTCACAGATACGTTACACGACTACCAAACGCAAAGCTCTCAAGGCGTGAAACTCACGAAGAGCTTATATTTCTTAGTTATAGGTTCAAGGCTGTACTGATGCCTCTTCAAATGGTATTCAGTAGGGAAAGGGCGTATGTATCACAAATGTTTACATCTGCATAATAAACAACTTACGAGCTTAAGAGATGCGTTATCTCCAAAATTTTGGAATGAAGGGAGTAGAAAAACAACAAGACCGAGTATTTGTACGCCGTTATTAAAGGGAGCTGTGGGGATATATATTGTCAGGAAAGTATATATAGTTTTTTAAAACCACGAAATGCTTGCGATGTCGGGTTGTATTTTAACGCACTATTTCTTCTTTTTTCTTTGCGCTGTTTTCCCCTGAAGACTACAATAGTTACCTTATGATTTAGGCAATGCCTTATATAGCCACTCCTTTACCTACGGGCAATGTATGTGCACAACATGCCATTTGTCCAGTCATCGAGGACGACCTTTCTCCCATGTTGTTCATGGCGGAGTTCCAAAATACAGTTGCCTTTGTGGCCAACGCTCTGCACATTAATCGATGCGTAGGGAGATTCGTCAGCCCAACTAGTATACTTGACACCACTACTAAGGGAAGATAATAAATATTTTATGCTCATAAGCTGGAACGATTTGCTGATTAGGGCAATGATAGAAATCCATTGAATTATTAGGCATATTTTTTGGCGCCTAAGATGATGGATATTGTGTCGGTCAGGTCTGTTTTAGGTCTGTTAGTCATGGCCACAGACAATGCCAGTCATGAACCCGCAGTTTCTGACTAAAACGTTAGAGTCCGGTTAGGAAAGTCGCGCCACAAAATCTCGGCATATAGAATAAACTTAATTCACTGGTGAACATTGACGATACCGCAGATTATTCAGGTAAAAAGCGCTATTTTGTGGCAACACACGGCAATACTACATGAAAAATGATTGATTTTGACATATAGCTGCCATATGAATTCTACCAGACAAACTTCCAGACATTAAGAATGTTATTGCATGAAAAATATAGCCAAAGGTTGTGCTCAAGCATGAGATGATCGCCACATTCGAACGCTTCACGGAATTTAATTAAATATCCGTCAGTGCACGAAATTTCTTCTAAAATTTGAAGTATAATTTCTTTTTTGTGTCGCTAGGCTTTCCTAAATTCGCAGCAGTTACTAAAGGCAATCTATCACTTTCAAAAAATCAGACTACTCCTAAAACAATGTACTTTATAACCTTTAGTAACAATGATCTTTTGTAAACATGCAAAATAGTAATGTCTACAGCCATTTACTTCGTTCTTATCACCACCGTTATTCAAGATTTATATATTGCTCATTTTATATCACAGTAGCAAAAACAGCCGAAGCGAGAACCGGAATAAAATTTCTGAAGACAGCACCGATATATCCTGACGAACCGACGGAACTTGACACCTAGGCCCAAAAATCCGACCCATTTAATCTTCCCCCGTAGCGACTTTTTCAAGCATCCGTTTTTTCTTCCATTTGCACGCCCTTAAGGCTATGTAAACCTAACGAGGAAGCGGCACCCTTACAAAAAAGAGCTGTCACAATTTGTTCTTAGCGCGATTAGTGTGATAAGAGCTGTTTATAAGCGTGGAATGCATTTCACATCTGCAAAGAAAAGTGCTTTACCGACTTCTCTCAATTGCAGATCTCTGGAAAGTGCTCATGTCCTCACATCTCGGTACCAAGCATCCTTTGAACGAAGAGGTGGAAGCAGACCACCGAGCGCTGGCCTTAATAGCCTACATGTCAAGGCCTGCAGACAGGATTTGGATGCGGCGCTTGTTAGCCTGGCACGTGCTTCGACACCTAGTTGGGCCCAAGGCGGATGTTGTGGCGGCGCTCAATCACACATGGAATCCTTCAAGCTCTGAGGAAGAGTTGGTGGTCAGAACCTTTTAGGGCCACGTCTTTTAGCTCGTGTTATTATTGGAGGTATTTTGCCTCCGAGAAAAATCTTGCATGCTGTAAAGCATCAATATAAAATACAGGTCTGTGTAGAACAACCAATTCGTAAGCCAGCCATTGGCATGTAGCAAGTGCCCTCGATGCTATTTAAAAAGTCTTATCGAGACACGACATGACAAGCAAGATTTGTGCCAGGTGGCCTAATGTCTCAACTGTTGCTATGATTGGTACAAAGATATATTGACAAACTGAAGATTGGCTGACAAGGGATGTGCGCAGATTAGTTTTTTTACTCTCGATAGTCGAGTTGAAGAGTAGTTGAGGACTTCCAAACTGGTGCCAGTGACGACCCCGCCATGTCAGAGATAACACAAAAATACAAATGTGGTAAGGTCCGAATTCTTACAAAAAATTTTTTTTGGTCTGAGCCAGGTAACCATTTAGGCAAATCAGAAAATTTGATAGACAAACGTGGTTAATACGCTCGCCCTAATAAAAAGGAATATTTTTTCATAACACAGCCTTTATTATTACGTGCAATTTATTCGAAGCAATTCATCAACGCTTGTTTTCTTATTCGTTTTAAGTTAGCTTACGTAAGACAGTGTTACAGGACGCACTCTCTAAAAAGTAGACTTTTTGACCAATTAATGTATTTAATGGAACGTTAGGCAAAAATTGCCTATTTTTGCTTTTCTCAGCGGCAGAGAAAGTGTCTATACTGGTTTCAAATTAAAAGCAGTTAAGCAAATGTTGATCACTTGAGCATGTGTTTGCTGACCGCCCCATTTTTAACTTACCAAAAATCGTCCACTGCCCAAAATCAAATAAAGGCCTATTCAGCAGAATTTATTTTCAATCTTTTTCCTGTTCCAGACAACTACAAAAGAGAGGTGCAGTAGCCTCCTGGAAAAACTAACTGGGATCCGGTTCATGGCTCTTAGCGTCCTTGAAGGCAAGTCCATCAATATTCCCGTCGCCACTACTGAGTTTCAAAAATCCCTCAATATTATTAAAAGCTGACCGGCCATCCCCAATGCCATTGATAATTTCAGTGGGCGTTTTCTGCGTATTTATGATAAGGAATATGCTACCATCTCATCTTGCCATCGGCGAGGCAGCGGCCAGTATTTCATGACAGGTCTTTAGTGAACCAAAATCTCTCAGAAACGGAAGATGCAAAGCCAAGCGGTTCTTCATTGAGTCAGTGTTCATATCCCTCGTAGCGCCATTTTTACTCACCGGTTGTCATCTGGCAGCTTTTTTCCTTCTTATCTGTCTCATATATCGTTGGACACCTGAACCGCGCCGTGAGGGAAGGTATTTTCACTCCCTCCTTTATCCCTTCCCTCGCGGCGCGGTTCAGGTGTCCAACGATATATGAGACAGATACTGCGCCATTTCGTTTCCCCCAAAAAACCAATTATTATTATTCGCAATAATATTTGTCAGGATAGTTGGTTCGTACTGAATGATAAGAGTAAACTGCGCGAAAGGGTTAAGACGAGGCAGAGAGGTATGAATAATGTTGAACCTGCGTTCTATATAGGCACTCGTAGCCAAAACTTGGTGGTTTTGTATTCGCTGTGCTTTCTGTTGAGTTTCGCGGCAGTGCACTTAAAAATCCTAGCTTTGATACGTGGGCTGAAGGCTTTTGATACCCGTTGGAGCTTTCCTTAGATCAGTACCGCACCGCTTTTGAGCACCCGAGAAAAACACAGGCCTCTTTAGTACCCCGGACGTGGTTCTTTTTTTTCGGTTTTGGCTTGATGTGCTGACCTCAAGCCGGGCATTAACATCGGACGCGGCAAGACGAGGTCGTGACACACATCTCCATTAACGGCTGCCTTGCACCGCAAAGTAACCTTTACGGCAATCAGTTGAATGGTCTTAGCGCTTCTGTTCTGAGAGTATATTAATTATTTCCTGTAATGAAACATTACAAATTGTTTTGATGCCCTTTGTTTGTTCTTGTTGGAGTTGCGAGCACTAAAACATCCGAGACGTGGTAGTAGTATTGTCACATAGTGGTGAAGGCAGTCGAAGGAGCGATAAAGACGGACACAAGTTCTTCTAAAAGCAAACTCTTTATTTGGGCTGACTTGCGCCCACAATGGACTGCATCACTCGGCGGCGGCGAAGCGACAAGCGTGCTCGGTAGTCGTCCAACAGAAAGTGCCCGCTGCTGTCGGCCGTGCTCAATTTAAAGCTGATAGCGAACTTTCGAGATAAAGCGTGCAAAGTTACTTGAACATTCCGGAACAACGTAGAATCAGCTCTGCCTGGCTGCGATCAATCGAGATAAATCTAGTCACGTCCTGCGTCACAAACAAAGCGATAAAGTTGCGTGGCGGCATATTTGAAGAATGATCAAACACTGCAAAGATTCGCGGCAATATGGGGTCACGACCGGTTCACGTGAATGCCAGTTTGCTAAGATTTGGAGTAGTATCTTTCACGAGGAAAGCCTGGCTTGCTACTGACGATATTGTTAATTATGCACTGTGTGTAATGCAAGATATTATTCCAGGTACGCACGCTGTGCCGATTGAGACCATCGAGCATGTTATGAATGTTATGGCGGAATTCCAAAATGCTGTGGGCTTCGTCTTCAACGGACTGCACAACAATGAAAGCATAGAGAAAATCGCCAGCGCAAGTAGTCTACGTGACACCACTAGTAGGAAAAAAGAATCGATCACGAACTCAATCTCTGCACGCCCAGAAATGCTTTTTTCGGCCTTCGAAGGTATCAAAAAGGTTGGTGTCATTTTCCTTTTCTTATAATTGTTCTTTGCCACACAATCTGTTCCCAAGTTGCTCTTCGGGCATAATGCTCAGTGTGCTTCAGAGGGAGCACTTAGTGCAGCATCATTCGTAAATCCATGGGTCCTTTCGGATCGTCTGTAAGGAAGATACAATGTTCCTAATACCGTTAACGCTGACTAACCTGTTCCTACGCGCATCGTAACGCATTAAAAGAGGAGGAGTGATTTCGCATAGTGTGAAGAAATGCTGGGCTTTAACTGCGACGTGTTTAAGCTTAACATAGTCATAGTGTGAAGAAATGCTGTTCTTTAACTGCGACGTGCTTTAAGCTTAACGTAATAATATTTCACGTGGCAAAGATCTAAACACCAGCAAATTAACAATTAGAAGTTAAACTAGAAGAATTGCATTCTATTGGCACAGATCATCATGTTAGTTGGTTTGTCTCCCCCGAAAAGATCACGAATGGTCACAGGAATTTAAAGACTGCAGATGCATTATTCGGTAACAGCCTTCATAAGAGTTCCTTCAAAACAATATAAAATATCACTCAAGCTTAGGAAGATGTGCACAAAATAACCACCGAAAAGCGCAATATTGAAGTCACCCGAGGGAAGAAGCCAATGGTGATAAAGTGTAACGGTTCCATATTTTGCGACTGCGTGTGCCTACTTGACATTTTTCTATCTGTTAGTAATTCCAGGCTGGGGCGAGCTAATACGTATTTATGACTCATCAAGAAAAATGTTGCAATCCTCTACAAGGGGGCACCTTCTAACACTCTACTGTGGCCGGCAGTGCTCAAACATTTCGACACTTCTTTCTCGGGCCTCTGCTCTTTCTGTGGGGAGGTGGCTGACACGTTCCACATGGTCTGGGCATGTCAACACAATCCTTCTCTTCCGCCCCTAACCCCTTCCCCTACCCGAGAGGACTGGGAGGCGACTCTGCTCGGCTGCCAGGAACGGTCGGCCCAACAAGCCCTAGTTCAGAGAGCTCGAGTGGCGGCCCAGACCAATGGGGTCCTTGAATAAGAGACCACCTAGTACTGTAAGGGGAGCGGCCCACCAGGGATTGCTCCCCACGCAACCTCCCTGCAATTTTAAAATAAATGCTATCACCACCACCTAGGTAGAAGCTTTCTTCCTGACAGGCACGCACTTTGTGTTGATTAGACCGAACCGTATGTGTGCAGTGCTGGCGCCCTTCACGTCGGCGAGAATTGTCGCTTAACAGCATCTGGGCTAAGAGGGTTAATATAGTGTTTTTGCAAAATGCAGGCGCATTAGCGTACACGTACACAATGTTACTGTGCGCGCGTGGTGGCATGGATGGAGCCAAGCATGGCCTCTGCGCGTGCGCAGTGAGCGTCTGGTAAACCGGTATGTGTCTGCGCTAGTACGTCTCAGCTGTGCTAAAAGCTTTTGATGACTGCTGAATATGAAGGCGGCAGAAATTGCATACCACGAAAAATGCGCTTCAACTGAACAAGAGCCTCTCAGTAGTGCTTTTGACCAATGCACATTCCGACCACGTTTAAGAAAAGAAACCGCTGGAAAGAGGTGTGCTGCTGTTTCACCTTGAGACAGCCCATCGCTTACAGTTTTAGAAGTGGCTGCAAATAACTGTGCGCCTGCATTCACTCAAGTGTTTTTTTATTTTTCATTTTTGTTTACACTGAACATGCAAGCCCCCACATGCAAATTTCGTCTTCTTGTGACGAGTTCCGCGTAAAACATTCATCTGAAGCAAGGTTGTGTAAGAGGCTCAAAACTGGTGACGCAGTCCTTGCTGAATCTATTTCACTGCACTGACATTGAACCTGGCATTGCTACGTATTATTTTGAATCGGTTCGATATTTTTCTCGGAAAAAAAGTATATTCTGTTACATATCCTGCTTAAAACAACCTGACAAACACACCCTTTACTCGTCAAAGTACTGTTTAATTAGCCCTAATAGGAGATAGGTGAAAGATCTCTTGGTTGTCTGGCGATTAGAAGTTTTTGAGGACGTGGCACACGTTATGTGAAACAATGCTTTAATATACGGTATTTTTGCTCTTCTTTTAGGTTGAGAACGGCACGGAAAAACACCGCGGTGTTAGGAGAACCTCATTTCCGCTTTCTCTGCTTCGTCACCTGCGCGCATGGCACGCCCTGCCACCCCTGATGCAGGCGTTACTCCCGGCCATTGCGTCAGCTTTAAACCTGGAAGAGCCGGCGGCCATTTTCCGTCTTCCTTTTTACGATTCGGCGAACCTGCTTCCTTTCAACTACGCGGCGTTGGGACAGGTTTGTAGTAATCAATAAAATTTTCTTTAGCGTTCTCTCCTCACTACTGCAGAGACAGACAGACGTACATCAAGAAAAAAAAGGGTTTCTATGCAAGAAAACCTTACGCGTCGTTCAATGCGAGATAAAATGAGGAAAACGTAATATCTGAGAATTAAATAACTATACATGATAAAAACCATTTTAACTCATATTTTGTTTAAATGTTTATTTAATGCTTTATGGCATGTACTACCCGCTAGAATGTGTGCTTTGTGCCATCTCTAGAGCAGGTTGGATTTTTGAGGAGCCGTTATATCTGGAGATCACTAAATCTTCTTATCCCAAAGTGTTCGTATATTCCGCATATATTCTGCAGCAGATTATGCTATGCAAAATGCCGTCCCTCTAAATAATCATCCAAGGAATTGTAACCTTGCTGGCGACTGTTTTTGAGTGCGTTGCTACACAGCTGTCGTGAATATTAGCTCAGGTAGTATATAATCTCACGAATCCTTAACTCTGTTCGTGCAAATCGCTGCACGATATTTGCGTTTCAGGAGAGGGGACAGAAACCTCTAGTAAAAAAAAAAACAGAATGCCAAGCGGTTTACATTGGTTCATGTTTGTTCAGCTGAATACGAACTTGCATGTTTCGTATGAGAAAATCATCACGTGCGTCGTTCTCATTTAACATTAGTGGCACCTGCTAAGCCACGTATCTACCGGCCACAATTATTTTACACTCTCGAAGTCACTAAGTACTTGAACTGAAGTTGTAGAGAGCGGGAGGTAGTGTCTGCTGCAAACCCTCCGCTCTACCGAATGTTTCAGCTAAGATTGTGTGGAATTTTTAAAAAATACACTTTTAAGGTTAGAGCAGCGCCTTTTTCGCCATAGGATTGTCAGCACTTTAGCACGTAAGAATATTCCAAATACGTGTTAAATAGCAGGATGGTTATATATTAATAAGTACCTTGCTTTTTAACTATTACTGTTGGTCTACTTATTTATTGGCAGGAGTGTAGCCGACCCTAAGTACTGTCCTTATCAGCTTTCAGAATTTTGAAAAGCAGTTAGCATTGTCCTTGAGGGCCAACAAATTTTGCCTACATCGCGACAAAACACATGCGCTTTCAAAAACCTTGCAAGTAAAACAACCCTTAAATTGCCCTTAACTTATCAAAATACCGAAAATTTCTTGGGCCGCAGCACCGAGGGTAACTGCGTTTTCTAATTTGCAAAAACCTAATATAGATATATTTCCGGTAGTCTATAAGCCTCTCAAGAATTAAGGAGACTTACAGTATCAGATAAAAAGGTTCGTATTCAATATTTCTTAGCCACATTACTTTTTAGTGCGTCTCAGTTGTTTTCTTAAGAGCTACACTGCTGGCAATTCAATTCCAAGAAAACCATTGATCTAACTGAAAAGCCAATTTTTAAACATTGCTGATCATCTTAGGGCAACACCTGATATTTTCGCTCGCAAATTCTGGTTGCCTTTATGTAACCCGGCATTCACTAATCCTCATCAACGCTTCCCTGCGACGCTTCCAATTTGTGTTCCGCAGCACATCTCTGGAGCTTAGTAGGGCTCACTGTTATCAAAACGGTTGACAACCCACTGTAAAAGTCAAGTGAAAGTGCATATCGTCCATCACTCTTCGTGTCTTGAAAAGGCCCTAAACAGCACTTTGTCTTCATCGGGCAGCCTTTCGGCTTAAAATTACTCAGTGGTTCACGAATGGCCTCTGAGTGAGTGCGACGTCACCTCACATGGTAACTATAATAGAATGATTTTTACGAGATGAGGCGCGTTAGTTACTGACTAGGAGTATATTGCGGAATAAGCTAGCCCATTGATGTGCGGAAAGCGTTTGTGTGTCTACTGCTTAGCATGTCACGAATGTACGTGCGGAGCTAGTTGGGTTTATTGAAAGGCTAGTACACGATAATCTAGGTGAACATAAACAGAACTTCATATTAGCGCCCGAGCGGTCTGGCGACACAGGACGCCGACAAAGATTTTTATATCCTGCAAACCACTCAAGCAACATGAATTTCCAGAAAATTACAGGAGTCAAGGTGCTGCGATTGGTTGCTACGATTAGCTTGAGAAGGAAAAGAAGCCAATGCGTTTCTCTGCTCCTGTTGTGCGTCTTTCTAGTTCAATTAACTTCAGTTTGCGTCTATCGCTGCGTTTCTTAACGCTCCTTTCTACGTGTCCATGTTTTCTCCTTGTTTACGATATCGAAGCTATCCGTAGACATAGGAAGTTTGCAGAGAGCCTGCTAGTTTGAAAGATTTGTGCACAGCTGTGACGGGACGCTAAACCGCTTACTTTCCGTTATCTCTGACAGGTCATCGCGCGAGCACTCGCTCGCAATGTCGAGGACATGCGTCGGAATCACCCCGAAAAGGGCAAAATCTGGCAGCGTTTCTGGGACAGTATTCATATAGCAGACTCTTCAGCTACTTATTGCGTAGAAGCACGCCGTAACGAAGTAAGTGGCTTCATTTCAGCCTCTGCTTAAAGTTGCATTGGCCGACTTTTTGAGTGTTTCAGAAAAAAGAGGCGACGAAATTTAGAGCTCCACGAACTGTTGCTTTGGGGGCCAGCTACAGAGGGGACACTATCCATCTATCCACTAGCCACCTACGCTATTGCCTAGACTACTCAGCTCAATGAACTCGATATTCTGACAAGAATCAGGGATGCAGAAAAGGAAGAAATGGTTATTTATTTATTTATTTATTATCGAATATTGCTAGCCCTCCCGGGCTACTACAGGGTGGGAAGGGTACATCCAATCAATTCAACGCGGTTCCAATTTGTTTAAAGAAATTTCGGTGGACTAGTTTTATCAAATTCAAGTCGCTTAAGCTTAATAAATTCTGTAGTTTTTTAGGCAGAAACTAAAATTGACAGATGACAACACTTGGGAAGTAGAATTTGTACGAGATGCGAGTCTTCCGGGTGGCCGCATATACAAGCCAGAAATCTGAACTGAAATTATTGTAATAGAGGTGATAAAATATTTAAGCTTAGCAATATTTCTGCCCGTATCCAATGTTGGTAACTCTGCACTTGAAAGAGGTTGTTTTACGACTTCTCTTACGGACTACATATTTTCGTAAGAGGAAAGTATAAATCCCACAGCCAAACTCTGAACACGTTCAAGTTTGTCTACGAGGTATTTCTTATTTTGGATCCAAAATTATGGTTGCGCATTTCAGAGTCGGTCATACTATTGACCTATATGCTATATCCTATGGCGCACCTTTTAGCTCTCGCCTCAGGATATGGAGTTTTCGTTGGGCTCCTTCCGAAATATTTTTTTGATGATCAGTCGAGCTGGAGTCGTGAGAAATGGTAACACCTAGTTATTTTATTCACTTAATTGACTTGTTTTAATCTAAACATTTTGTTAGGGTGAACAAATGGTGCCTTTTTGTTTGACACTATCACTGATTGGCATGTCCCACTTTAAACGCCAATGACGCACATCTTTCAATGAATCATTCGACAGGACCTGGCGTTGCAGTTTTTTGAGAGAAAACCGTACGAAAACTTCAGAAAGTAACTGCACCGCGTCGCGAGGGCGGAAGTATTTAGCAATTTTAATACTATTTATTAAGCACAATATAGGACCCAGAGCGGACCTTTGCGGCTCCCCGGATGATACCAGTGAAGTCGGTGAGCGTTCTTCTTATATTTGCTACAAACCGTGTTCTGATAATTATATAAGCGCGTATCCATTTAGTAATGTGAACATAGATACAAAACGGTTGCAGTTTGTCTAAACGTTTCACATGAAACACATTTCGCATGCTTTGGACAAATATATCGCAATGACATCAATTTTGTAGCGAAAGCTACATTCGCCACGAACTCGCGGTTTCGCCGTGCTCGCATACCCACTGTGGTCCCTCCGCATCACGTGACCAACCAAATGACTGGCCATGTCACCAACCGCGAGACGAACCACGTGACAGCAACTAGCCAGACAACCAGACTAAGCTGAACTTGCTATCAAGATTCACCAAGGATAACAATCTGTGCCTTAGCTTTCGCTAAGTATATCCTGGCATAGCCGAGCTAAGCCACTGCCATTTTTTTTTCGCTCGAGTTTATGGCGGTAACAAAGCATGTCTAATTTTAAAAAGTTATTTTATTTTCGAGAGACGACAGTGGATGCAATGCTGCTTAATACAAAAGGGTGTTGCTTGCAATGAATTTTACAAATATTTGGATATTATGTGTTCTAATATTTTACATGCTCAAAATGTAAGGAAACCGTTTTATTTAATTCAATTCAATATTAAAAAGCCCTTATTGCTGTATTCTTTCTCGCTACAAGCAGCTGAGCAGCCTCGAAGCATGCTTGTCTAATGATATGAATTAGTGTGCATTCGGATCTTAAAAACTATCCGGCACAAAAATTTTCACGTGCACAAGCAGCGGAAGAACGCTCAGCAAAGAAATTAAACGTAGAAAGGTAGCTCATTTTTCTGGCCGCAAGGCGATGCGAATTGACAAAACTGACCTAAAGGTATATGAATGATGTGTAGTCGCCTAGGAAGCGATAAATATTTGTAAGTACTTTACGCACACAAGACGCTTTCTTCCAGAAGCAGTATTCTCTAAGTTTTCTCGTTCGATTAGGAGTACAACAGTCCTCGCATGCGTAGAACTTGAGTGGGAATTCACAGTAATGGGCAGATCTATAAGCGGTCATGTTCTTTGCAATACGCTACCTCCAAGATACCAGATGAAATGAAACCCCGTTGCTTATATTTATGCATCACCTACTCAAAAGAATACAGCGACAGGTGGTTTTGTTTTTGTTCACTTTAATGCATTTCCGGCATCTATATTTTGATTTTTACTCTAGATTTCCCAGATTTTTTCTTTTTTTGTTCATATCTTTGATGCAGAACGACACCTGGAGAGAGAGAAATTTGGACGACAGTAATGTCACCGAAGAGAAGATTCTGGAACACGTGCTTGCTTTAAGGATTGCCTACATCGCTTTCCTAAGGGCAGGACACGCCCATCCAAACTCTGAGTCCCTGCCATTTTCGTTCTCAGGCCTTCACCTGACGAGCAAGCAGCTCTTTCTTATAGTGCATTGTGCGACGAGATGCGCCACCAGGGGAAGCCAGGAAGACCACCTTCCTCCGCCAGAAAACCGCTGCATGGTTGTCTACAAGACTTCCAGGCCCTCTGTCAAGAGGCCATGCGCACAACACTTCCAAGACAATGGCTTCAACGAATGTCACTATATATAGGCCGCCCCTATACCACACCCAGACGATTCAAACGCTTTCTGAACCGTAGTTTCGGCATTGACAGTAGAATTTTTTTCGTGCACATGATCCAGACGCGAATTTTCTTTCATCGGCTGCAGCGGAATGTCACTTTTCTGATTTTCGCCGACATTTAGAAGGAGCCTTCAGAAAGGACTTGGATTGAATGGTTCTTTCAAATAAAGCACAGAAACTTATCCGAAGCCTTTGCGGAATAGGAACAAAGTGTGATAACTATCATATATCAAACCGTTAAAAGCCTCTGGTGGTTCACTGCAATAAGCAAAAGGAGTCGAGCGAGGGTGGAGGCGGGTGGGGGTAGGCCGAAGAATGGCGCAGATAAATAGGAAAATATTAGGCGGCCAAATTATAAGCAACATAAATAGGCATGCGTTCAGAATGTTGCGAAAAATTAGGTGGACACTTAAACTTCGCGAGGGAACGCGACCGCGGCCTGCAGCCGCCAGAGAATTCACGGAATGTCATCGCCCATTCGGCGCGACGCCTTTATCGTTGAAAACACGTATGAAGGCATTTCTTTTTTTCATTTTTCTCATTTGTAATTTATTTTTTACAGCTACCATCAACAAGCATTGGCTTTTCCTTCTGAGCGTTTTGCCCCTTTGAGCCCTCTTTTTCCAAATTTTCATTTCTTTAATTAATCAATTATCTACAATGATTTCATTAACCCGCCACCAGTTATCACGCACCAATAAATCAGCAAACATTAGAGCCCAAAATTACCATGATATGGATTTTTTTACGCAGCCACGCTTTGTTTACGGCACGCGGTGCCTACTAATACTATGCTGATGGCTTTACGACCGATTGAGCTTTATATGCTGCTGCGTAAAAATTTTCTTTTGCAATATTTGGTTCACTAATGTATCACGAAAGAGTGAACCATTGCTAATGACGAAAGGCACAAAATGCGCTTCTTCTAGTCCTGTCGTCGCTATGGTCCGCTAGCTGCATTCGTAACTCTCAGAAGTTACAGTTCGATTAACAAAAAGAAAGAAGTTGTCTTATATTCGTTGAACAATGAGATAATATGCTTTCTTGAAATCCATAAAGATCGCGTTCAATTGCAACTGTCTGTAGGACTTGATTCCTGTCTTGTATTGCTGCTGGTACAGGTTTTCCAGGGGCTTAACCGGTCGTTTTAAGAGAAGAAACTGAATTTTCCATGCTTGGGTTCTCAATCGGAAAAGTATGGGTAACTGCCGACTGCATAGTTCTAGTCCAGGGTCCCCACGGAGACAGCCGCTGTCTATAAAGACAGCTCTGTCTATAAAGAGGAGCTGGTCCACCAAGACATCGCTGGCTAAGCCCGCCTCCACCTGCTGCAATGTGGGACTATTGTAGCAGGCGCACTGCTCCTTTGCGTTGGCAGAGGGATTGTGTCCTTGAATTAAGTTTACCACTGAGTCACTGCGGTGGCTCTCTGAATTCAGGATACATGCAATGGTTCCCACAAAGTGTACGTTTTTCGAACTCTCGTTCCGCACAAACTTTTGACGCCGGGTGTACCTACCATCTTTCTAATGTCATCTAATAATAATAATAATAATAATAATAATAATAATAATAATAATAATAATAATAATAATAATAATAATAATAATAATAATAATAATAATAATAATAATAATAATGATGATGATGATGATGATGATGATGATGATGGTGATGATGATGATGATGATGATGATGATGATACGACTATCATGTCGTACATGATGGCAGGGGCCCGGATTAAATCGGCCTGTTGACAGCTTGACGATGCGCTGGAACCACTGCATTTTGCTATAGCACAGGAGGTCGAAAACCACTGATCATTACAATGAGAAAAAAAGAAATAAAGGCAACATGAGTGAGCATAAAATAGCATTTCAACGTTAAACTCCATCGCGAGAAATTACAAAAAAGCATACAGCACTGCCAGGCGTAAACTTCTTTCGGATCGAAGGACGGGGGAGAAAACAGAAAATGCAAAACCAGTAGCAAGCGTTGGGAAAAACTGCCCTTAAGAAAAAAAACGGCAAAACCAAGCGATCAGATCAAGAAAGGTTATGTGCGCCAGAGAAACAGTTCCGCTAAACATTTGTATGAGACATAGTCTAGAATAATATTTTGTTCTTGTAGTAGATTAAGTTTCGTGGCAGCCTATTTTTTGACGTGCCTAGACTGTGCGGAGTTTGTGAGACCATGCAGATTTGAGCGGGAATCAATTTTCCATTGATTCCCCCTTCTTGTTGCCTATAACGGAGTACTTTTTTTTATTCACCTAGTGTTTAAAAAAAGAAATGTAATTAGACAAGTCTCATTTAGGAGCTCGGCACACACTATAAGAAAGCATTTTTGGTGTGGGAATTATCCGACTCTTCCGGGAAGTTGAGCGGTGTGGTAAGACCGCGGGAAGTTTTCAAGAAAACACAGAAAATTCATTTTATTTTATGTATCTTGTTTAAGCTTGCCTGAGATTTAGAACCCCAGACCAAGCCACATTAACTAGGGCGAGGATAAAATAGGCCACGATATATTAAGATCGTCAGACTGTTTAAGAGTACGCGCCGATTACGATAGAGAAGACTAAGAATTTAAGATAATTTTGTATTTTTTGCAATATATACGATCGCCCTAAGGCATGTTTTGATTAAACTAAATAGCTCCGAATGTACTTAAAGTTTGTACTACTTCTTAAAGACACGACTTTAAAGATATAGTAATGCTTAAGTTAACTCATTTGTTGTATACTTGCAAGATTGCTCGCCGCCGCATGCTACCGTTAGCTTCTAGTAAGGAAGCCTAGAGTAACTGTTCCTTATCCCCACGGTAATGCCCGAACATATCAACCTACTACGCAGTTTATTTTTGATGGAAATATCTTTTATTTGGCAAAGAACTGTGGTTAGCTTTTCTTCCTTTTTTCACATTCCACACTCGGGCAGCAAGCCGGAAATTTTCCCTGCGTTCCCTCCACGACTTTGCACGGTGGTTTGGCACGAATGGTTCCGCACCTGCGGTAAAAATTCAGATTCGTTGATTGAGAGAAATTGTTTCGAGAAAAGAAGCAGCACTAGTCTAAACAGACCGTCTTCCTTGACATGGCCTTTCTTGCAGTCGGCGCAACCATTACCATTTCAGCCTGGCTGACAGTTACTAAATTTTAAGCGCTTGCATAAAGGGTAAGGCATCATATAGATGATTTTACCTTGTGAATTTATTCAATGATGCAGGAACTGTCTGCATTACCGATAAACACTAGGGCAACGCGCTTATCCCGGTTATGAAATACTTCCGGTGGTATTTTCTATGCGGCAACTGCGAGGAGGATATAGAGATGTGTGCATAATAGTGTCCTCAGAGGTGCATTATCATATGAACAAATATTTGTCGTTTTGCCAGAGTAGGCTGACTAGGCATTGAAGTCATCCACGTGAAGTTATGCTGCGTCAGCAAATATCTGTACGTGCATAATATCCTTCCTTTTCATTCCGCTTCCGCCCCAAAGGAAAAGTGCGCCAACTTCACGAGGACACAGAAAGGGAAGACGACCCTTACAAAAACGGTCTATAGACAGTCGGGCGGCAGGCAATATAGACTTCTTATAGACTCTATAGCCTTCCTGTAGATATTTCTTTTTGTCTCTTCATAGTCTCCAAACTGTCTATAGACAAAAGTCAACCAAAATTGTGCGGCCCTAAATCTATAGGTTGTCAATAGACTGTCTATAGGATTTGTATTGCCTATAGACTGTTCTCAAGGGTTTGTCTATAGAATCTATAGACTTTATAGACGGAAGTCTATGGAGAGTCTATAGACTGTGTAAAGAAATTTTTGTAAGGGGAGACACAGCGCAGTGTCTCGTCTACCCTTCCTGTGTCCTTGGGAAGTTTGCGCCGTTTTCTCTTGTGATGAGCAACCAACTAGCTCGAGAAGAGTTATTTTGTTTAGGCCATAAAGTGCAGAATAAGTGCGTGACGAACAATGACGGCTCGTCCAGGAGAGCGACACAGGTACTTATTCACCACGCCAGGTGTTCATCAGTATTGCTGAATACTGAAGAACATTACCGTACGTGTGCACACAGCTGCAGTCCGTCGCAGGCATCCTGAAATTTTCTTCAAGGGCTGCAGCGCGCGTGCCTATAATGTTGACAGAGTCCAGTGCCAAGAATTTGCTGCGCTTCTGCACTAAAAGCAGGCGAGTGACGTTATGAGCACTTATTACGGAACTTGAAATTTCGTTTAATTGTTCGTGTCTGCCATGTCTAACAACAGCCTTTGTGTTCGCATACACTAAGATCACCTCGAAACCGCCCGAACGGTGGCCACGTAACGTGCCCGCTTGTGCACCATGATTGCAGTGCTCTGAAACGTTCGCGTACAAGTGTACAGATCATTCAGCCGGATGCGCTGCCACTTAAAAGGTGACGGCGCAAGCGCTGGCTAAACGATTTACGCCAGCGCAAGCGATAAGCGCTGCGTCTGCTTATCACTATCATGAACTGCTGCTGCCAGGGAAGCAACCGCTAGTGTAAATTGCAAAGCCAGCGCCTCCGTCGCTGCCCTGTCGAGTTTTTTTGCGGCTGCGCACGCAGCTGAATGATCTGTTTGTTTCTACGCGGAACGTTTGAGAGCACTACAATCGTGGCGCGCAATGTCACGAGGTATTAAGGCGAAAGCCTTTAATGGCTCATACTCCCGGTTGAGATCTTGTCCGTCCGTTACATCGCCAACCGGAGTCATGATAACGGAAGTGACGTCATACCGTCTATCCATCCGTTACGCTCTTCAACTCGATAAGAAAAAGTCTATGTGCATGATTGAATTCGAACCACCATCCTTCCATTCCGCAGCCGAGCGTGCTAACGACTGCTCTATTTCCTGCTAACGCATATGCAGTTCTCCTTGTCTAGGACGCTGGAGAGTGTTTCCGGAAAGGTGTCGAATCAGGCAGATGCCTCCCGTGTCTCCCTCCAGTGTCTCCAGCATTTACGATTCACAAAAAATTGTGTACTTAACATCTTAACCATACATCAGTGACGCAAGTAGCAACAGCGAGCTGAAGGCTTTCGCCTCAGCGCACTTTAGGTCAACAAGATGCCCCCCTGAATTTTTTCTTGCAGTTTACGGATATCTGCAGTGAGCGGAAAAACATATTAAGCAATGAATGGAAGGTTAGTATATGTTCAATCGAACATTTAGTGGACAATTCTACAGCGTTCTAGTAGGCATTTTCTACAAAAATTCTTCGCCTGCGATGTTGATAACTTAATTCGGCTAAATATGAAATTAAGCATAATACAAGAAATAATGTGGCTTGCGACACACAATAGCCAGCGATATGCATTTGGTCACGCCGTATTAGAGTTCCTCGTCATATTTTTAAACCCTAGGTAAAATTTCCTGGGATACTTTGTATGTGCCTTGCTTGCTATAGGTCTGCATAGCGTCAAAATCGTGATAGCGAATGAATCAAGAGGAACACGAAAAACATGCGATGTTTGATCATCTAGTATTAACCTAATGAGCTAAAATTCTAGGTCGCTGCAGCTGAAGTCTTTTCTGGCGTACAAAATTTCCCACCGGAATCACGCTGGCTGCGTGCTGAAAGTTTATTATAAAGTGTTTCTACCTGCAAGATGTCTAAACGCACACCTGCTCTTTTTAGTATGTCAATTTGATGGGCTGAATTCGCTCGTTTCTTTACCCCACCGCCATTTTGCGATTTTTTCTTTAGTATTTTTATTTTACAGTATTGCAAGCTATGTACTCCTTTTTCTTCTACATTCAGTTTAGGAGCATCGCCTTTAGAGTAATAATTTATGCAGACTGATCCCATTAGCAAGATTGCGTTCGGCGCATGGCAGATACTTTGATTATGCGTTACGAAACGCAATAGAACACATTAGCCATAGCACTCTTTATTCAAACTAAGCTTGCGTGATTGGAAAAACTATTACCATCCTCCACTATCATTATTCTCTACTCAAGCACGTGTCAATATTTTTAGCGGTGCAAATACCCGAGTACCATGGGAACTCGTCTAGTTTCGTCCAATTCTCTCCTCAAACGATATTTTGCTCTGGTTTTGCCACGCCTCAGAGGGCTACCAGCCCATATGGCCTGAAACAGGTTTGTTGCCTTTCCATGAGAACCAGGAGCTAATCTAGCCAACCGGTATCTAAGTAATATGTAGTGTTTTCGTAATATTGTATTTCAAGCACAGTACCGCATTCGCACATAAAACCGTTGGAACTATTATAGCCGTTCACTGTCCTCGTATTACATCCCATCTACTGTTTCCCTGGAGTGCTCTACGCTTGTCACATTTTCTTGCGTACCGCATTTTGCACTAAACTGATGATACACCAGTAACAGATTGTTTCAGGTACTCTTCAATTTTGCCCCCTATATTATTTAAACTTTGTCACTGATGAATATGGTTCCGAATGCCTCGCGATTTATAGACGATTCTCTACTCCTGGCTATTGCCATTAGACGCAGGGCAGGAAAAGAGACAAAAACAATTATGTCTTCTGAGTTGTCAGAGCTCTTCGTATTACTGGAGCACTTCACTATATTGAAGGACTCCGGTATTCTCCTCTTCTGTCGCCTTGGTCCTATCAATCAAGCACCAAAAGGCACATTTAAAGATTTCTGCGCAAAAACATTTAACGCAAAAGACGTTATCGATTTAAATATTAATTTCTTTCAGGGCCCCTTTAGGCCCAGGAATAGTGAGAAACGCAGCGAGAAAGAAAACGTTGGAAGGATACTGACGTGACGCCGTACAATTCGCCGTAAGTTGCGTTCTTCTTCAAGCACCTCCAGCGTATGCATCCCTTGTCATCGGAATAGCTTTGGCCAGGCCACGACTTCCTGTCTTTGTAGGTGCACTTTCCTTGCAATAAAAGAACCAAACAATTTGCAGCAAAGTGAAACAAATGTGATACAACTTATATATCAGTTGATGATGTTAGATGGGATATTCGGGTGTGGCTATAGATTTGACAGTCATCAAAACCGTAAAGTTTTTATTGCACGCTTCTCTAATCTTTCCTGCTCTTACACTAGACTAAAGCTTCGCAACACCATAGTTGGGGCAATTTTCGTTGAGAAACGCCCGCTCACTAAAAGGAAGGAAGATGTTCCTCGTCAAGAACGAGGTTAACATATTGGCGAAACAATCGCGGTTTTATTGATGGGTTCAAGAGCAAGGGCCCGCCAAAAGCTTCTTTGGTGAATTCACGGGCTACTCCACTCACCAGATCGCAGTTACTAGAAGATTCATTTTAAAGCTCTTGGTGAGCGCATGTTCCGCTCAATTAAAAATGCATGTTCTATTTCAGGACGAGTTGTGTGGCATCGTAGCTTTAATATAATAGGTACAATCATAGTTTTCTTTTGAGACCGCTAGGACATATTGGATGGTCGTCGTGCTAGAGGTCTATAGGAACCCGACATATGCAGCAGCTCTAACTCTAGCGAGGGTTTCGGGTCGAAGACGCAGTGAGCGTACAATGTCGCTGTAATCGCGTAGTATAACGCGGGCAGATCGTTAATGCTTGTATTAGTTTTGAAAGCAACCTCTGATATGCATTCGAGATGCCGCGTTTCCTGGCTTACACTTTTGGGAAGCTTATTCTGTATAGTGACATGGTATGAATATTCGTTAACGACAGACATTAAAATCTTTGTCATACTACAAGCGCTAACATTATACTATCATACTACCGACGCGAACTGAGAAAAAATTATCGGAGGAATGTTTATGAATAGACTCCGAGGGATGAATAACAAACCATTCACGAGAACAAGCTATTCGCGTCTACCCTCTGCTTTGTTCTTTATCAGCGGCCGACGGAAGCTGTTGTTCGCTCCAGAGTAATGCCAAATCGCATTCTCTAAAAAAGTCTAGTCTAAGTGTTCTAGCACTTCTACGGCTGGAGCTGTACCAGTACCATCGCTGAACGGAGACCAAAATGCAATCCTCAGGTTACGGAATACCGTGCATCAACGGCATAGGGTTCTACATCTAATGGAGATATACATACACTTGACCATCAGTAGGACGCATGGATAAAGAATTGTACATCACTGCTCAAAAACAGGCATAATTTTCTTAAGGACTTATCTGCGCGCTCTCGACTTTGCAATAACCTTTACATTCAGCTGTGACAACACGAATTGAAGGGACTTGTTTGTTTTCGGAATAAATCAATACTCTCGCTCTTTCTGGCTATTGCTGATCTTTACCGGCACCATGAGACGCATTTGGTACCGAGAAAATCGCATCAAAACTTTTTCCGCCAATTGACTGAAATCTATGGCATTAATGCCGGGGGAGGGGGGGCTCTATGATCAGCGTTGATATGTGATTGGCAGCGTAGCGTTGCCTCAGTGATTCGCGACAAAACTATGTTCAGGCACCGCAGTTTCCTTTTAAAATATAAATATTTCATTTTTTCACCTTTTCAATCGTATAAAATCTTTGTTCTCTATTAAAGTGACATCTTTTCCTTAGAACGCCGAGAAAGTCTTTCGACGAAGGCGAACTTCAGTTTGTCGTCATGACCCTATGATTGACGCGAAATTTGAATTGCGGAATCCCAGCTCGGCAATCAGGCTCTACTTTTTAACGCGAATACCCCTATATGGAATTGAAAATGGAGTAAGCAGTCTTCTAGCGCACTCACTTTTATAAATGCCACTGCACTAGAGGACAGGTTTCTTCCTTTTTACAACTTTATGTTTATAGTCAACAACGAGTGCCCGGGACATTTCAATAACCGAAGGATGTAGAACAGGGCCAGAATAAATGAATTATGACAGCTTCTTTCGCTACAAAGCATATGACGCTGTTTTTGAGGCAAATAAGTCGTAATAATGCTACAAAAATTGATTTGGCTTACCATGTTCGTAGACATTCGGAACGACTAAAAACGCTTGTTCAGCGACACCAGCTAAGTATACAATTAAAACTGAGGCGATCGCAAGGCTTCTAAACCGCATTATCTTTACTGGACTCTGTTTAAAAACATGCCATAAGTGGAACTCGTTTGCTTTGAAACGCCTAACTGACGTCGTGAGTCCTACTTTTTGCGAATGCTGGAAAGCTCGACCAGACAACTTTCTTTCTTGGAGATGAACCGTGCCGAAATGCGAGGTTTTTAACGCAGAAGTCTATTTCAATGGCGTTTGCAGTCTGCTTTCTCTTAAAGGTAATCACTCCTTTCCAAACCGAACAAAGGATCTCGCAGTGGAGTAACGCCGACATTAAAACAAAAACCGTGTTTGGACAGTAACCTTATGACCAAACAAAGAGCCCTGTCCCTGTTCCAGTTGTTGCATGCAGTGCTCATAATGTCTGCCCTGTCTGCAGCCTACAGCTCAGGGAACGCAAAACATTCACTCGCATTAGCCCAGCAGTTCGCCAGTTTTCAACATAGCTGTCAAGACGAACTGCATCAAAACATTTTTGAGAGCGACAAGGAAGCGGTGACTCAAGCACACTTCGTAAACAAAATAAAACGTAATGATCGTTCTACTTCTGTAGTGTGGGAAAATATATATGGGGCACCTCAGAAATTGTAATGATTTGTAAATACGAGAGCAAGTTAAATGGATCACTGGATCAGTGGACACCTCAATCGCGTTGTGCGTACGCGGTGGTGTCCATCTACAAATTGAGGATGCTATTCCAAAACCATCGTAAGGTTTAGACTTCTGTGATTTTCAGGAAAGGAAAGGCGCATAACTGACTCCTTGGGCATGGATATTGGGCGAGATATTGGCACAATGAGCCAAGTAATGCTCGCGCATGAGAACTCTCCGGCTAACTATCACCGCTTGCTTGCAAACTGTGCCTGTTGCCAGCTATTTGAGCATATCACATTCCCCAGTCTTGCTAATGTTCTCGCGAGTAATTACTCTTGTTCTGCAAAGAAAGTCTTCCGCAAATCATGTTCAAGTAAAACCCAATTATTTTCATCCTTACGTCGATTTAAATTATCAGCAGAGAAGCCTACATATTTGATGATTTTTCAGAATCGTTTTTTATAGTTCGTTTTAGATTTCTCCCACGTATATTATATCACTTGCGTAACAATTTTAACTCACTCAAATAAATCGAATGCTTCGGCTATTGGCTACAACTAACAATTTATTTAAGTACTTTCGGATGGCGAAAAGGATTCAATTCTTAGTACAATTTTGCTCTTAATTACCTATATGACTCGCTTATTTGCCAAAAGTTGTGTTATTTTTGCGACCTAATCAATACTGATGATAATATCACGCCACGCGGTGACCACGTTGGAGAAGGAACAGGTTTAGGACACGCGAGTGACGTTCCTTTGGCTACCTTCCCAGCTGAACCCCTCACCGCGTGTTGATAATGCTTTCGATTGTCTTCACAGGGCATCACACTCTTCGTTGTTGATCTCCGGTTTACGAATATGCAAATATCCATGCAGCTGTTCGGCTCGCAGAAGGCCGATTTCGAGACCCTCGACGAACTCTTCGAGATCAGCGGAACGCCGTTCGGCTTGCGTAATGCGGCAGCGACGTTCGAGCGATTTATGGATACAGTCTCCCGCGGATGAACATGAAATATCTGCATGTGCTATTTGAATTACGTTGTTATTGTTGGCCAAACTTTTAAAGAACACAATAAAAAATACCTGGCATTGCTCTTTACTACGTCATCACGGATGGCCTTAATTGAAATTTTATCAAACTCTTTCTGAGATTCCTCATAGATAAAGACGCAATCCGACGCGGTACACTGGTTTACTGCAGCTAGACATTTTGAAAAACGATTTATGCTAAAGGTCTTCACTGTTTCCTCGGACTCCTCATATTTCTGCCGTTTTATTCCTCTTTATGCGCACCTTGCACGCTCCACATTTCTCTTCTGCACATGGTCTCCCAGTAAGTGTTTACGCCTGAGTGCGAGTCGTCGGTCAAACGGCTAAAATCGTCAATGAACTCGGCACCAGTTTTGAGCAACTTCGGCCCTGGCGCTGCCACTGAGATTTACAGCGACTCCAGTGGCGCCGGCCTGGTGGCAGTGCTCGCCCAGAGGAATAGAGATGCCGAGCACGTTATTGCATATACCAGCGGTATATTAATGAAGTCAAACAGCAACTAATCAAAAACTTCACTGGAGCGCCTAGCTATGTGTTCGCTGTGAAGTTGTTCCGACCATACCTGTAGGGACGCCCTTTACGGTTATGCCGATTATAGTCCTATGAGCATGCTCGTCACACTAAGCGATCCGTCTGGACGCCTCGCGTGTTGTGCATTGCGCCTGGAAGATTCCGACTGGTGGTCGTCACCGCAACGAAGCCGATTGCTTGTCCAGCCTAGAGTGCAGCACCACTCTTTCTGCTGGCCCCGTCTAGCCGGTTTAGTGATCGCCTTCGGCATCTGAGAAGTATGCGTTGACCTGCTTGGCTTCTTTCCGAAAATTTCGGACGGATATTACTGGGTTATAGCTTCTGCCGACTATTTGACATGAGTGGAAAGTGCAGCGCTCCTTTCAGCAAAGGCAAGTGATGTGGGATAATGCAATGTTTTATTTTTCTGCTTCCAGGTGCTTACATGACGCAATTAGCAATCGTGCACGGACCGCAGTACACTGCTTACGTCGTAGGAGAATTCCTTCGGCTGTACAGCTACGCCTACCGCCACACCACGCTTTACAACCTGAAAGCAAATAGTTGCACTAAGCGCAAAATTCACACCCTCACCTTTATGCTGTCAAAGTATGGCGCATCGTACCACCGCAACTCGAAGCCCGAGGTGCAATTCATTATCGAAAACTACAACACTGCGAAGCATGAAGTCAAGCGAATTCTGCTTTCTGATTGCTCTAGGGCAGGATGCTTAGCGCTTTTCTAGACGCCATCTTCTCCTTCTAGTCCCAGGATGACCTTTCGAAATCCCAGATGGCATATTGTGCTGAAAACGCTCGCAGTCAGGCTCGCTTCCGCACATTGACCTCTGAATTTCGCTCGAAAAATCGCTATGAAGGACACCATGGTCCACAGGTCTGCGTTTAATTTTGCACGCCGTTTCATGAGCAAGGTTTGTAGCAGAAGTTTTTGTTCACGTACTCTGGCCCTTTCTCGTTGTGAGCTGGTTGAAAGACGTTAACTCCGTCATCGCCAAAGTTACCGCGTACGGTCGCCGCTACATCAAGACCGAAGTATTCCATGTGGCTCACCTCAAGGGCTGCCGCTGTCAGCAAGACTCACTTTCATGAGGACGAGCTTCTTCTGCCACCGAGGTAATAGTCACGTTGCGCAGTTACCTCGTTGAAGAAGAAAGAGGCGCGTGAGGGACGTTCGCTTAGCTGGCTACTCCATCGCTCCTATACTCTTCCAAGCATTTGCAGCGAAATAACCTTATCCCATCCCGAATATTACATCATAAAAAGCGCGACCTTAGTATTCAAGTAAATTGGTAAAGAGAATGGCAAATTAAACATAGCCCTAACTACAGCAAGATCACGCATGCAACACGTACCGCTTAACGCTCTTCCATGGCTAAACGATACTATACAAGGAAGTATCAATGCTTAGATATCCATTGAAACGCACATTACGTCTGATTTAAATAGGAAGCTGAAAAAATAAATCACTAACAACTCTAAAAGAACGTCGCGTTACTTGCGCCGTAAATCTCCTCGTGTATCGTCTTTGTTAAAATTAGTGCTTTAGAATACAGTAACTAATTCTAGATTGAAGTACTTAAAAGTGGTGTAAGCCACTAGCCACGACTCCACACAGACATCAACATAACCTCTTCAGAATCAGGCTTGTCGCTTATTATCTGAAGCCATAATTGACAAGCAAGTATAACAGCGCGCAAAAATAACTTTTTCTTTCCATCATCAGAACCCTGCAAAATCTTTCTCGCCTAAATATATTTCACAACTTATATTATCATTTCACCTAACACAATGAATTTAAAAAGAAGTTTACAAATCACATCAAATAGATAGACCTCTCAAAATGGATATCCCACGATCTCAAGCACTTTTGACAGGGAGCAGATTTGATGCAGCTGATTCGTCGAATGGCGACAGTAGTCCGCTGCTTTCCAGACAGGCGCAGAAACGAACTTCACATTCAAGCGGGATTAGAACCGCCGTAAACAGAGCAGCTTCGTGCCTTGGTGCCTTATAAGAAGGAAAGCACACGGAAAGAGTGGAAACGTATCAACTGTAAACACACCAGCTCAGTTTGGCAAAATGTTTTGTGCGCGTTAAAAATAAAACAGGAACGCCGCATGCGCTCGAATTATAAATTTTACAGCAATAAAAACAGAAGGGCAATTGAAGGCGAAAACTATCTGGCAGCGTTGGTGTCCATGTCGGCGTGTGTCTTCAATGCCTGGATTCTCGCTGCCATCACTCCGTGAGTAGGATTTCAAAGGCTACGCCTTAACCCTTGAATCGATTCTGCTGCCGATCTTTTAACAACTATAGCTGCTTTTTGATTATTAAGTTACTGTCAAGAGTGCAAGAATAACCGGCCTCCACGCGCGCCATCGGCATCACTTCAAATTTGGCTACTTCTCAAGACTGCAAGATTAGGCGCTGGTTTTCGCATCGGTAAGTCGCACTCTGCCGCATTCTCAACAAAATTAAGGAATTCAGGCAATGCTCCACAATATGTGGCGTCGTCCATGTAAACGAATTTAGGCACTGCACTGCAAATTATCAATGTTATTTTCTTGCTTTTTAGCGACTGAATGTTTTCTTGGACGAGGGGCATGAGTAGTTATATTCACCCACTCAGTCTTAAGGTTGTAATTTATTTCCTGCCAGCATGTTTTTTAAAACTTTCGTCCTGAGCAACCTAAAGTATTGGTGCTGCAAGCGTTCGTCCCTGCAGTGCCAGTAATTTTTCGCGCTGCAATGCAACCTTATACAACCCTCGGCAAGCTGCGTTGGTATCCCCTTAACTTACAAATAGGGATTATAAAGACGGAACAAATGGAACACTACCAACACTCAAGATAGGCGAGACAAACAGTGCTTGAAGCGTTGCTGATTCTCCAGTCTCAGCTCTAACCAAATAGCCCGTACCAACCGCCTTCTATAATAAAAAGCCAGATTTTTAAATCTTGCCTTGTCATAACCTTTTAATTATACCAGCGTTAGACACCGCGCACGTCTTACCTGTTGTCAGTTCCTTTGTATTTATGCCAACTAGTAGCTTCCCAGTCTAACTATGTCTTAGCTACAGCTAGAGCAAGAATAACACGACGCTGAAGACGCCCGTGAAGCCGAAAAAAAAACACTATTTTAGCACTGACCGTTCACGCTGCGAAAGCAGTATAGTTTATAATATTCAACGAACCTGTGCGGATCATATTTTTTTCTTTTCTTATAGGCTGCTCGACAAAATAGAAGCGGCCTCCTCTTCTGGTAAGAGAAGCGTGGCTTAGATCCGAAATGAGGGAAATCGACACCAGCAGATTCTCGATCACCTTGACGTTAGCCAAATGCATGCCCAGTAGTGTTGTGACCTTCCTTGTACAGTTCGATACTGTGGCTTGCTTCTATTAGAGCTGTACAATTAGAAAATGGCTTAGATGCGGTGAAAGATTTTGCCTCTCCCCAAATCAGTAACAAATCGGACCCTGAGGTGTGTTTCATGCTGTACTGTACCTCGTGATTTGAAAAATGTGGGCCTTCATAGTGCTTAACACCTGTTTTACAATTTTATATATACTGCGACCTCTTTGAAGTCTGTGAGAGGAAATCTTAAAAAAAGCTATAGCATATCAGTTTCCAAATTCCACAACGAACGCATCAAAGAGCGTGGCATGTGCACGCTGGCAAGAGAGCAAGTGAAATACCTGCATGACACTTTGCATGACAACACGGTAAAGACAGGTTCACTCACCTATCAGAGGGAAGCATTGTGAAACTTAAGGGTGTTAAACAGAGGCTGTGAACGGGTCAGCATGCTTCCACATGAAGCCTCGCATTACCCTCGACCCAGCCAACGCGGCTGCCATGTTACTGGCGCGCTGAATAGCGGGCGTTAAAGACGGTGAGGTTAAACAGAAAAAACGTTTGACAGATTACCTCCAGGGGCTCTTTGAAAGACAGCAAGAGAAACTATACAGGGCAATGAGACTTGGTCGTTCTATGAGGAACAGAAGTAGAGATCAAAATACATTTCGAGGAGAGACTACGAAAAATGGATGGTAGGACGCAATCAGACTAATTCCTGCAGGTGTACAGTAAAAACAGCGATATGCGACAAAGAAAAAAGGGCCAGAAAGTTGGCGACCGGTAATGCAGAAAACTGGGAGAAGGAATTTGTCCCGAAGAACAAAAACAAAGTCCGCGAAAACAAGACGGCTATGTTGAGACAAGAAAGGGGAAACAAATATTCATTGCGTGAATCGACGCATGTAAAGCACCGAAATGCGAATGAAAACGCGTATGATAAATCATGAGCGAGTAGCTTTCTATTTGAGGCTAGGTCTGGTTTCCCGAAAACCAGGCAATATAGAAATAAGAATATACAGAGAGATGAGTATAAGAAAGGAATGTAGAAAACATAAACCATTTTCTGATGAATTTTAAAGCAATGCATTAAGATATGAAAGAGGACAGGGTGGGCAATCTTGTAGCTTTGGATTTTATGGATAGTGAAAGGAAAATTAAATCAGTGGGAGAGACACTATAAGAAGACTAGAGTAGAGGTGACATAAAGGCGTAATGTAGGCATTGGACGTACCTCCTATCGAATAGTTTAAAATGAATTCATAAATGTCACAATGAATTCATATGACGTAGAACGAGTTATATGCGTCAAAAATGGGCCTCGGGTAAACTAGTTTGAGCAGAACATGAGTTGTATGTGTGAAGAAATGTGCCTGGTATATCAACATATATGCTTCATACGAGTTCATATAGTCACCGAAAGCCGGCAGAAGGGCAGAAGGGCACACCAGGACTAGCCAAGCAGACACACTCAGCGAAAGAACGCACGAGCCGGGGAAGACAAAGAAGACCAGCGGGTGCTGTCCCACCGCATGGCGGCGCCAGTAAATGGCTAACATTGTGGCATTGTCCCTCCACTTGGAAATGGCATCGCCCCGATGCCGCGGAATCACAGAAATCCGGAATAAAGTCTGTGGCGCCGGACTTGGCAGAATAAGTTCTAGCGGGCGTGGTATACGGCTTCATCCTGGCAACGTGGACGATTTCGGATGCCGCCTGCCGCCTGGAGGAGCGAACAGACACTTGCGGGAGAACTTCGTAGTTAACGTCACTAAGTTTGCACAGTACCTCGTAGGGGCCGAAGCAGCGGCGCAGAAGTTTTTCGGGGCGACCCCGCAGACGGATTGGGGTCCAAACCCGAACTTGATCGCCAGGGTGGTAAAGCACCGCCCGGTGATGAAGGTTGTAACGTTGAGCGTCGCTTTCCTGCTGGGTACGGGCTCGCTGTCCAGCTAGCTGGCGGGCGGCTTCTGCGTGCCGAACGAACTCTTCAGCGCCAGCGACGGAGGGACGTGCAACGTCTGGCAGTAACAGTGCGTCCAGCATAGTCGTGGCTTCGCGACCGTGCACCAAACGGATAGGCGTGAAGTGAGTCGTCTCTTGAAAAGCAGTGTTGTATGCGAACGTGACGTAAGGCAAGATCTGGTCCCAGTTCTTATGGTCGGTGTCGACGTACATGGAAAGCATGTTGGGAATGGTCTTATTGAGTCGCTCAGTCAGTCCATTTGTTTGAGGATGGTAGGCAGTGGTTCGACGGTGGCTGGTGCCACTGAGACGCATAACTTCCTTAGTAAGGGCTGATGTATAAGCCGTGCCTCGATGAGTTAAAACGACTGCAGGGGCACCGCGACGGAGGACAATGTTAAAGATGAAAAAGTTCGCAATTTCGGCAGCGGTGCCGCAGGGAAGGACTTTAGTCTCACAATACCCGGTGAGGCAGTCGGTGGCAACTATAATATACCTGTTGCCCAATGATGATGTCGGAAATGGTCCCAGCAGGTCCATGCCGACCTGGTGGAAAGGCATTCGAGGCAGATCAATGGGTTTTAATAGGCCAGCCGGCTTCACAGGTGGTGTCTTCCGACGTTGGCACTCGCCGCAAAACTTAGCGTAGTGCTGGACAACTGTAACAAGCCGGGGCTTGTAATACCTCTGCGTATCCGCGCCAACGTGCGAGAAAAGCCGAGGTGGCCGGAAGAAAGGTCGTCGTGGCATGCGTGCAGAACTTCGCCTCGAAGCACCATTGGGACCACAAGCAGGTACGGAGTGTCCGTGGGACCGTAGTTACTCTTGTAGAGGATGCCACCGCTCAAGCAGAACGACGATAGCCCGCATGTGAAGAAGCGGGCGGCGACGAGGTGCGACCTTCGAGGTACTCTATGAGGGGTCGTAGCTCGGCGTCATCTCGCTGTTGTTGAGCAAGGATGGACGTGGTTAAAGCGCCAAGAAAAGCGGTATCGTCTTCCGTGTCAGCAGTGTGTGTACGGGAGAGGAGCACGGGACAGGCAGTCTGCGTCGCTGTGTTTGTTGCTAGACTTGTACACGATGGTAACATAGAATTCATACAAGCGTAGACTCCAACGCGCCAGCCTCCCCGAAGGTTCGCGAGCAAGCAAAGCGAGTGGTGATCGCCCACGGCTCGAAATGGGCGACAATACAAGTGTGGGCGAAATTTTGTTACCGCCCAAACGACAGCAACGCACTCTTTTTCCGTGGTAGAATAACTCGCTTCGGATCACGACAGAGTGCGGCTCGCATAAGCAATCACGCACTCAACACCATCTTGCCACTGAACGAGGACGGCACCCAGACCAACGTTGCTGGCATCGGTGTGTAGTTCCGCGTCCGCCTCCTCGTCGAAGTGGCCAAGAATAGGCGTAGTTTGGAGATGGTTCTTGAGGTCGTTGAAGGCCGTCTGCGGTTCTTGGGCCCAGATGAAAGGTTGGTCGTCCTTTGTCAAGCGAATTAGAGGCTCGTCTAGTCGGGAGAAGTCTTGCACGAAACGTCGGTAATAGGCGCAGAAACCCAAAAAACGGCGCACAGCACGCTTATCAGTGGGTGTCGGAAACACAGAGACGGCAGCCGTCTTGTCGGGGTCAGGGCTAACACCTTCAGCGCTCATGACATGGCCCAAGAACTTCAGCCATTGGAACGCAAAGTGGGATTTCTCTGGTTTGAGCGAGAGGCCGGCCGATCGTATGGCCTCCAGTACTGCACTCAAGCGCTTGAGATGCTCGTCGTAGGTGGCAGAAAAAATGACATCTTCAAGGTAGATGAGGCAGGACTGCCATTTGAGGCCAAAGATGACAGTGACCATTATTCTTTGAAAGGTGGCAGGAGCGGAACACAAGCCGAAGGGGAGCACCTTGAACTCGTACAACCCATCAGGAGTAACGAACGCTGCCTTCTCGCGGTCCCATTCATCTACCTCAATCTGCCAGTACCCACTGCGGAGGTCAAGAGAAGAATAGTGGGCATGACGCAGCCGGTCGAAAGAGTCATCGATTCGAGGTAACGGGTAAACGTCCTTTTTGGTAATTTGGTTGTCTTCGATAGTCGACACAAAATCTCAGTGTCCCGTCCTTCTTGTCGACCAGCACAACGGGCGGAGCCCATGACCTTCTAGGCGGTTGTATGACATCATCCCGGAGCATTTCGTCCACCTGCAGTCGTATCGCCTCACGTTCTCTTGCCGACACACGATAGAGGTGTTGACGAATAGGCCGCTCACTGTCGTCAACTATGATGCGATGTTTCGTTATGGACGTCTGCCTGACCTTAGAGGTGGTCGCAAAGCAGTCATGAAAAGAGTCAAGGATGGTTTGCAAGCGGCGATGCTGATCAGTGTTCAAAGCAGGGTTCATGTCAGCCTTAACTGTTCGACTAGGTCCTCCTGGAGGGGTGTCCCTGGACGCTGACAACGCGCAGTGCGTGGCGGGCTCGCTAATTTCATCGAAATAGGCGATGGCTATATTTTTCGCCAAGTGGCGGTATTCGGCGCTAAACTTCGTAACCAGAAGCTCAGTTCGCTGGTTCCGCAAGGCAACCACACCCCATGCGATGCAGACTTGTTGGCTCAGCAGTAAAGACAAGTTTGCTTCTGCGATGCCGTTGAACGCGCGGGAGTTGTCGCAGTCCCCCGTAACAAATAAGCTGGCACGTGGTGGTAGAGTGACGTTGTCGCTGGACACGCGAAAAACGGGTTTTCCTGGCGCACTGTCGTCGGCTACGGTGCATGAGGCGGAGAATCTCACCATGAGTTCGCGGAGGTCGATGAAAGCTCCATTTTCGCGAAGAAAATCGAGACCGAGGATCAGGTCCTTGGAGCACTCAGCCAGCACAGCGAAGCAACCAGTGAAGATGATACTGCGAATCTCAATCCTAGCGGTGCAGACGCCAAGCGGCATCACAACGTGACCGCCAGCAGTTCCGTGCCAGGGTGTCAGCACTTTTTGCAAGAGGGCCGGCAAGACCAAGACTCATAACTGAGAAATCTGAGCCGGTATTGACGAGGGCAGTCACATGGCGGTTGGCAGCGAAGACCGGTATTTCGGCTGAAACAACCTCATTTTCTGGAACGCGCGCAGTGGAAGGTTCTGGAGTGGAGGGTCGAGGTGTTCGTATAAATAGGGCGTCGAGCAGAGGCTGTTCTGGGCGTCGGAAGGTGGTCAGAGCAGGTGGAAGATCGGGTTGAAGGGTCAAGTCGGCGAGCTGAGGATCTTGTTCGAATTGCGGAGCAACGGCGGCCCTACCCCCACAGGTCGCCGTCATCAGTTTTCCCGGCGTGGATTACGGGACTGCCGGATGGACGGCTGGCGACCTGGGGAAGAGAACCGACGGGACGACGGCGACCTGGACGGGCGCGGTGGTGGAGGCGCACGGGGGACGCTGGCCGACAGGTGCTGCTCGATGTCACGGGGTCGTTCACCATAGCGTCGCCGAGGACCGTCTGGTGAAAACCCTCGCAGGCCCATCCGACGATACGGGCAGTGGCGCAATATGTGGCCGGCTTCACCGCACTGGAAGCACAAGGGCCGGTTGTTCGTTGTGCGCCACGCGTGTGCTTTGCTGAGGGGTGGTCGTGCGTCGGAGAGGGCAAGTCGAAAAGCGTTGATGAGGTGCAGAAGGAGGAGGGAAGTAAAACGCCGGTGGTGCTGGCGCAGAGCTGCGCAACGCTTCGCTCTACGTCATGACATACGGCTCAGGCAGCGGCTGTGGACAGGCCATTGGCTACACCGCTCGACGGACCACGTCGTGAATGACACCCGAGATGGCTCCGACACCCGTGTGTTGCTCGTCAGGGCGAAGCTTCTGTAGCTCCTCGCGCACAATGCTCCTGACAAGCTCATGGAGGGCCTCACTCTCGTTTCCAAGCAGCGGCATGTTGGCGTCCATAGCAGTTATATTCGCCGGACGGCCGTAATGTGCGAACCTCTGCTGCAAGGCGCCCTCCATGCTCGTCTCCTACCGAGCAAAGTCAACCACTGTGCTAGGAGGGTCGCGCACAAGTTCCACGAAAAGCTGCTCTTTGACTCCTCGTATAAGATGACGCACCTTCTTCGTTACAGACAAGGTAGGATCTGCGTGGTTGAAGAGCCGCGTCATGTCTTCTACGAAGATGGCGACGCTCTCATTTCGCCGCTGCGCTCGGGACTGCAGGGCAACTTCAGCTCGCTCCTTCCGTTCGTTGCTGCCGAAGGTGTCGAGCAACTGTCGCCGGAAGTCTTGCCAGGTGGGGATAGCGGATTCGTGGTTTTAAAACCACGTCATGGCGGAGTCTTCCAGGACAAAATAGACATTGCGGAGCTTGCGGTCCTCGTCCCACTTGTTAAACGCAGCGACTCGGTCGTAGCTGGCCAACCAGTCTTCCACGGCCTCGAGCTTGTCGCCATGAAACGACGCGGGAGTGCGATGCGCGTGAAGAAGCAGCGGTGCGGAACTGACGGCATTCTGGGTGGTCTGACTTGTCGAAGTTGACGTCATTGCACGGGGTCGTGCCGTCAGGGGTCGGAACTCAGGATTTAAGCCTCGCAAGCAGCGGCATGCCTTGTGGACAGGTGTCGTGTCCACGGGGTGTAGCTGGGCGTCGTCGGAGGCTCCCGGGAGCTCTTCGTGCATTGGGAAAAATACCCAGCACCTCCACCAAAAATGTCACCGAAAGCCGGCAGAAAGGGCAGAAGGGCACACCAGGACTAGCCAGGCAGACACACTCAGCGAACGAACGCACGAGCAGGGGAAGACAGAGAAGACCAGCGGGCGCTGTCCCATCGCATGGCGGCGCCAGCAAATGGCTAACACTGTGGCAATATGTGTCACGAAAGCGTCTCTTATAAATTCATAGGGCTACTAGCGAGGTCGTACGTGTCAAAGAAGTTTGCCTTGTGAATTTGCTTGTGCTGCATACAAGATCACACGCGGCACAATTGTGTCTTGCATGGACATTTCTTGTGACAGTGTGCCTGCTGGCATAAAGCATTTACAAGTATAGGTACGCACTGGACTTTCTCGTGCATGGACATTTTTGTAGCATACCTAAACACACTTGCGACATATGTACGCACACATCATATCAAATGTGGCTTGTACCTAATTTACCTGCCTCTAACAAAACAGGCAGCAGCTCATCAGTGCCTCATATAACTCGAGAGTGCTTCTTCAATCACTCGGAAAAGAAGCGTCGAAGAATTGACTATCAAGATAGGAATATCGCCTGAGAATAACAAAACACGTGTCGTGTTTTGCTAAAATTTCTCCGGAGCCCTGGACTCAGGGCCCGCCCTCACGTGCTCCAGCCACCAACCCCAACAATAAACGTTTGCCCACTGACTCAATCTCAGTGTTTCTATGTTTTTCTTCATTTCCTTGCTCTTGCTCTCGATACCGGCAAGTCAGGTTGTCTGTCGTTCGGCGTGTCCAGTGTACTTAGATACATAGTTAATTAGAAGGTTAATATGACCTTCTCTGCTTTGTTGCTCAGTTTTAAAGCCGCGCAACAAATGGCATCAGAAAATGTAGCGCAAGAGCTCTGCGTGCAGCAAAAACTGGGTTCTGGAGAAGGCTATGGCCAAGAAAGGAGCTGGCGCTCAGAAAACTATGACATGACAAGATGTTTCAGTGCTGATCACAGTGCGAATAAAGGTTCCCTTTATAAGTGGCACACTACGCGAGCCCCGAATGAATGCTCAGCACAGTTTAGAGACAACCGTTTAGTTAAGGACGCAAATCCTACACGTGACAAAAAGGTAAACATGTTGCCATATAGAGCAAGTTTTGTCCAAAAATAATTCATGGAGTCTCCGTGGCAGTCGTGGTATAGTGTTTAGACCACAAAAGGGAAAGTAGTTTAGTGATTATTGTATTGAGGTACAAGCCGGCATGGCAGGAGTTCGAATGCTTTTGGAGGAATTTTTTTCCTTCGTTTCTTAATTTTGCTTGTTTTCCTAATTGTATATCGCAGCATTTCTATCGCTCAATCATTCTTAATTCCACGCCAGCATTTCTCCCCTCCCCCTCTATATTCTCGAAATGTGATACAAATGTCAAGCCTAAGACACATATCAAAAAAGCAAATATACACAATGCATTGTAAGACTGGACACAGGCTTTAGAATCTTCAGAGGCGTGTTGTTGTGAGCATTGTTCCCTGGGATGCAATTCCATTCTTCAGGCACTTTCTAACAATCTGGCGCTGTCTTTTCGTGGGCTTCTATGGTTTCCTGCATATCTTCTGCTCAAAGATGCTACAGCAGTGACATATTTGCGTGTGTGTCTTGTGTGTTCGTGTCTCCTGTTTTTTTCTTCTTTTTTCTTTTTTCTCTTTCTCTCGGGCATTGCTCTGCAGTTATCTCTGTGCATTATTTCTTTTTTACTTTCCTCGAAGCAAGCCTTTCCATGTGGTCCCCGTATGCAAACCTCATCTGGTTTTAGCGGCTCACGTGTCACCATGTGGGCAGTCGCAGCCTGTGCCACCTCATTGGGCCATCATTTGGAGTCGCACGGGGCCACACAAACGCGGCCAGAGGCGTACAGACACCCACAATTGGTGCACACTTCCGTTCTTTTGTTAAGCCCCCACCACGTTTTCTTCTTTATTTGTTATTGCTTCTCTCTACCCCCTTTTTTTTCGAAGTAACCCCTTGCCAACCCAGCCTGGCCTTCCTCTTACACCTCGTGTGTGTGTGCAGCGAGTGCACGCGTAAGCGACGCGGCGCCTTTCCTCCCTAACATCGGGTAGGTGTCTGTGCTGTGTTCCGCTCTCCCCATCCCCTTTTTTCTTTATTTCTTTTCTTTTTAAGCCCTCTGTGTCTCATGCTATAGGAAGATGAGTCCATGCTCTGTATGATCATTCTTGATAAAGACCAGTCCCTGGTCGAAACGTTGAATAAATTCTTTACGTTTTTCAATGTGACTTCCCCAACTTGTTATATATATATATATATATATATATATATATATATATATATATAAATATATATATATATATATATATATATATATATATATATATATATATATATAGCAGACAAGTTAAAGGAAATGAGGGGCCCGTTTGACAAATTTATGAAGGGAGCCAACAGTCACCGAAACCAAGGATCAAAGGTTAAAGTTAATTTTTTTTAATGTGTAATGCTTATCAATGGGATAATAATACTTAGATTAATATATCGCTTAAAGAATATTTCTTATAAAGCAGCAAAAGAAACAACCATGCCGCCGGTGGGATCCGAACCCACGACCTCCGAATATCGCGTCCCGTCGCGTCCCGACGCGTCCTCCAACGTCGGGAAACGATTTGGCGGAACTCCGGGGGCGGAACTCCGTCCCCACACTCCTTCGTTCTCCGCGTCCCCTCCTTTCGTCGGCTCCGATTACCACTGATGCTCCTTACGTGCTCGTCGACGTCGCCCTGCTTGACCGGCACGTAAAGGCCTTGGCTGACACTGGAGCGGCTGTCAATGTACTGCACAAATCGTTTGTTGCTAACGCGCCCCACCTGCTTCTGCCAGCCGCCAAAACCCGGCTCTTAGCTTTTAACGGCACCCCTGTGGAGCAAGTCGGACGTGTCGTCGTCAACCTGACAGCACTCGGAAATACCATCTCCACCGAGTTTGTTGTCGCAGACAGCCCTATTTGGCCAGTGGTCCTCGGGTGCGGGTGGTGCCAGCAAGCCGGAGTCGTCCTTAATTTTACTAGAACCAAACCACGGGCGAGCCGAACTCTCTGTGGGCCGGGCTGGCTTAGCCCGGTTTCCAGTCTCGGTGTCGCCCTGTGGCAGTCCCTGGTGTCGGCGACCAAGCGTGCCTCAGCATCTCTGCGTGACCTCGCGACGAAGTGGCCGTGTCGAGTCAAGCCGTTCGACGTCACTACCGTGACTGTGGCGTCCGCCGTGACCCTGCCACCGGGTGCGGCAACGTGGGTGTATGCCAAGCTTGACAGTCCGGTCACAGCAGACGTGCTGTTCGAACCCATCCGGTGTTCAGCTCCAGCCCGTCAGATGACCTCCCCTCGAAGCCTTCTGCCTGTGCTCAAAGGAGAGGCCCACGTATTTATACTCAACATCAGCAGCGTACCTCTCGCGCTGACTCCCGGCACGCAATTGGGTACAGCCTCAGTTTTGGACCCCGGGTCACCAGTGGCGTCTCTGCAACCTGAAGCCCCGCCTCGCCACCCTCCAGCGCCGGCGATCCTATCATGGGAAGAATTTAACTTTGGACCCAGCCTGACCTCCGCGGAGCTCGCCTCTTTGAAGACCTTGCTGCTCGAGCATCGCAGTTGCCTTGCTCTCAGCGCCGGTGAACTCGGGTGCACTTCCTGGGCTCAACACCGGATCAACACCGAAAACTGCGGGCCCGTTCATCACCAACCTCGCCGTGTAGCGCCAGCCGTGGGCAGCAGGTTGGACAGCCGTCGCCGTAGCTCAGTTGGTAAGAGCACCAGACGCGATATTCGGAGGTCGTGGGTTCGGATCCCACCGGCAGCATGGTTGTTTTTCTGCTGCTTTATAAGTAATTTTCTTTAAGCGATTTATTAATCTAAGTATTACTATCCCACTCATAAGCATAACACATAAAAAAATTAACGTTCCCCTATGCACCTTGGTTGCGGTGACTGTTGGCTCCCTTCATAAATTTGTCAAACGGGCCCCTCATTTCATTTAACTTGTCTGCTAATAGCTTAACGAAGGTCTCGGTTCTGGCAGTCTTGATGCCATAGGTAGCATAAGAGGGCTCTCGCACAGTTTCCGCCCTCGTCGTTAGATGACGTTCTACGTCACGCTCGCGATATTAGAGGACGTGCTACATCCGCCGCTATGGTCGAGGGTGGCGCTGGTGAACACTCTCAAGGCTCGCTTACACCCAGTAAACATAAATACCCACGATAGCAGCAGATTGGACCGCCGTCGCCGTAGCTCAGTTGGTAAGAGCACCGGACCCGATATTCGGAGTTCGTGGGTTCGGATCCCACCGGTGGCATGGTTGTTTTTTCTGCTGCTTTATAAGTAATTTTCTTTAAGCGATTTATTAATCTAAGTATTATTATCCCACTGATAAGCATAACACATAAAAAAAATTAATTACCGTTCCCCTATGCACCTTGGTTTCGGTGACTGTTGGCTCCCTTCATACGACGAGCGCTTGTGTCTCGTCGTCGTTCGTCCTTGTGGTTTTGCATGGTTTTGGCGCTAGGTCTTCTAGCTTCCATAGAGGGTGAAAAGACCGTTCTGCGACCTAACACGTGCAATCTAAGACTCCTCCAGTGTACCTAAGGGAGTGGTTTTCGCAGCACATGATGTCGGGGCCAGAAGAAAGCATAAGAGCTCGTCAGACATTAGAGGACTTGGAAAACAAATATGCCTCAAACAAACCACAGACAACACAACGACAATGGGACAGGCGCTCTCCGGAATCCCGTCCAGTGTTTCTATTCCCCGAGGGCGGTTTGGTTTCCAGTTTTCTAACGCACCCCGAAAATCGATGTTCGATGGCTTTAAGGCATCACATCGCCAACAAGTTGCCGGACAAGTAGCCCGGCGAAAATTGTACTTGTTTGAATCCCCATATTCCACGTAGGAGCAAGGTAAGTCATCTGGACGCACCTTTGTGTGCGCCTTCTGACGTTACGTGCCAGTTGTAAAAGGGAACGAATTTTAATACAGAGACTAAAGACGAAACAAAAGCATAGCATTTTCTTAGCGCGATTATAAAGAATTAAAGGCTCCAGTTAAAAGTTTTCGTTCCCAGCAGCATTTGAGCCTTAAGGACACCGTAAAGGTTCTGAAAGAAAGGATTTTATTTTCTTCCATCTTGTTTTGACAGCTTGAAGAAATGGTAAACAAAGGCCTGTTTTCCGCATACTCAAGCTTCAGGAATATGCTTGGAAAAGAAAAAAGCAGCGTTCCTAGGGTTTGATGATTTATGCGGTGCATGGTTTGTAAATCGACTTGTTATATCGACTTGTACGGCGTCCGCGCGGTGTTCAAGCATGACCGCCAGGTTAACAAAAGCACGGCCAAGCACGGCACTCTCTTCAAGTCGCTTTCTGCTTCCTCGTCAAATCAACCGATGCCTCCCCTGTAGTTGAGATCGGTAAGAATATGACCGTGCCAAAGAAAGCAGATCGGTGAAGAGGAATTCTTATGTATAACACTTTCGTTAATTCGAAATTATCTAACACTCGTCTTATTCGCAGTGAAGCTTTTGCTCCCTTATGTGTGAAGCGTCATAAAAAGTGTTCTGTTAATCTAAGCGTCGAGAAAGTTACCTTTCCTGTTCCTTTTAGTTTTGCATTATCGTGATTCGAATGTAAGGCAATGGCTCGAGTTCACTGCGCTAGAATAGACAGACCTAATCCTTGTTGATTGGTTCTGACATTTTCATTGCAAAATAGGTGCAGTAGTGCAACAGCAATATTTTTTTAGGAATTCTATTCCAAAACACAGACACGCCTGCAAATTCTTAATTGAATGTCCCCAGCTGTCGGATGAAGCCGGCATGTCCGTCTTTTAAGGGTATCAACTATCGTCCCCTCTTGGCGGCCCGTCGCAAATAACGGGTAACTCAATAGGAATATTTTGAGCTTCTAATTTTGATAATACTAGAGAACAAATTGGAAAATTGGTTGTTGGGGAAACGAAATGAAGCAGTAACTGATTCGCATATCTCGGCGGACACCCGAACCCCGCCCTAAGGGAAGGGATAAAGGAGGGACTGGGAGAAGAAAGGAGTAAAAAGGTGGTGCCGTAGTGGAGGGCTCCGGAATAATTTCGACCACCTGGGGATCTTTAACGTGCACTGATATCGAACAGCAGATGGGCGCCTTTCCGTTTCGCCTCCATCGAAACACTTCCGCCGCGGTCGGGTTCGAGCCCGGCCGCATTTCAATTGAGGCGAACGCAGAGGCGCCCGCGCGCGGTGCGATGTCAGTGCACATTAAAGATCACCAGCTGGCCAAAATCACTCCGCAGCCCTCCACTACGGCACCTCTTTCTTCCTTTCTTCTCTCAGTCCCTCCTTTATCCCTGCACTTTCGGCGCGGCTCTGGGGTCCACCGACATACGTGAGACATATAAAGTGCCATTTCCCTTCCTGAAAAACAAATGCGCCTTTTTTTCTCAGAACGAGCGGAAGATTTAGACTCCATTGATATCGAGGAATGGAAATGAACATAACGAGCTCCCTGGACCCGTCAACACCTCCCCAGCCTTTGATGTATGTGGCTGTGGTGTCCACCTGCAAGAACAAGTGCTTTCGCATATTTCATGTTTAGCAATGCTAACCGCACAGGCATTTATTAAAACGAAAGCTTTACTACTCCCCACCGTAGCTTCTTTGCCATGTGCGCAACTTTGACTTTAAAGTATAAACCACGTCATAGCTACAACGTCACTCAGCGCCGCCGCCGAAACCACGCGCTCGCCTCTGTTTGTATAGTTTTTCGGCGTTCATTGTGTTCACTGGCGTTGGCGTTAAGACCGTTCAAGACTCCGATGATTTGTAGGAAAGGAAGGGCGCATAACTGGCTCCCTAGGAGAGTGGACGTCTCAGTCCTGCTTATTGAAAGGTTGAAAAAGTTTTCCAAAGTAATGTATTTGCGATAGTCAAACTTCGCTATATCTTGAGGGACCCTGTGGCCCTATTTTAGATATTGAAACTGCGCGCGTAATGTTCCCGTATTCTAGGTGCATACGGGTGCAGTGCCACTGCACAAAAGCCAACTGTTCGCCGCGAGATGTTGCATGTGATTGTTGCGGCGATGACTGAGGATTGCGAAGGGAGCGTGCTGGGGCGTGGTCACGCTTTAGGCTGCTTGCACGAGACGTCTCGAGTTGCGCAGACAATGAAGAGGCACCTTACCAGGATGAAGACAAATTATGGAAGGTGCATCTTTGGAGGTTGAACAGCTGTTTAGTACGAGTGGCTGCTACGCAAGCAGCTAGGTTTCTTCAACATTGTAGTGTGATTTGAAGGTTATCACATTCGTTCCGGTAGGCACGACAGTTTTTTTTTCCTGGCGTGACGGCACATTGAAGCGAAACAAACATGAGGGTTCAGGATAGACGACATCTTTCGCTAGATAACCTCATGTGTTCGTTGCAGCGTTCCCACTAAAATAAAACTTGTTAGAGCAGTCTAATACGAGTGTGCTACGCCTAAAGCGATCACCTTCAAATCGCGTTAGACTGCGCCACTTCAAGCCTTAATCTAAACGCCTCTTTGTCCCATTAATTATCAGTGCTTTTGTTCTGGCGCGCTGAGGTGTTGGCGTCCGTTTTGGTGTAGCCATAGCATTAAGCTCTCGATAGCCTTGACCGCGTGCTCTCCTCCAGTGGTAGGTTCCATGTTGTGCGCCTTTGAAAGGTTTGATTTCGTGCAGAATGAACCGGTGTCCTTACTGATGACTGCGGGTGTTTCCCTCGTCGGGAGAGAGCATCGCTCGCAGCCCCCAATCCCTCGAAGGCGAGACCTTCCTTAGGCGCCAAACTAGAATTTTTACGCGAGCATTTTTTCGCCCAGCGAGTGTCCCAATTGATATCAGCTACCATGGTCGCTTATTTCGTGCTTAACCATGTCGGGCTCTTCAAGGTCACCTTACCGTACAACCTGGTCAGCAGTGAACGACAAGCCGTCTATGCATGCAGTCTGTGTGGAGAAGCATTTAAGAGAACCGTGGCAGGTGTCCTTTGGTCTTTGGTTATGTGAACCGAATGTTTAGGCTCCTGTTTGAGTAAGTTCAATCAAAGGCTCAGTGCACAGAAATCTTTTAAGGCAGGCCAGTGTCACGCGAAGCAGCATCTTAAGACAGGCACTCAGCTCAAACGTCGTTTCCTGGCACAGATGAAAGCACCTTATACGTGAGTGATGAGCTGTAGCTAAATTTTCTAGTGCCAAAGTATGAGGGGTACGTCTACAAGAAACGTCCCTGCGATTTCTGTCATTAATTAGAGGACTATCAGAAGGCAATGATAATAGTGGTCTGCTCTTTCATCACGCGTATACTACATATTGCCATAGTGGTTCTGCCGCAATTCTGACTCATACACAGTGCCATTCATAAGAAAATGTGAAAACAAGGCCATTAGCCCAACCGCATTACCATCGCTGCGAGCGAGACGCTGCTGCGCATTACCAACGGCGGACCACCGCTGCTTAACGACTATTTCCGTCGAAATTGGCGTCAGCAAACAAACAACTGCATTTGGTGGACGTTCGGTTTGCCGTCCCCGTCCGCCCTGGAAGTCCGCAACCGCACGCTACCGACCCCCGGTATGCCCGCAGACGTGAACTATCAAGCCGTGCAAGTGGGCCCACCAATCCTATGTTCCGGTTCCCTCCGACAGCAGGACCCCGCCTTCCGCCTTCTTTAACAGGACTGATGACCGCGGTGCTGAAGTCTGGCTCACACCCTGCGAGTGGGTGAGCACCTTTAACAAATGGGATGACGCTACGAAATTGAACAACGTGATATTCTATTTAACCGGCGGTGCGAACCTCTGGTATAGCAGACACGAAGCAGACCTCTCCACGTCGTCCACCTTCAAGAGGAACCACTTCGAAATATTCGGTTGTACTGATGTACGAAAGCTGCGTGCCGAGAAATGCTTGCGCGACCGGTCACAGCACTCTGACGAGACCTTCACGAGCTACACTGAAGGTGTTGTCAACGTATGCTCGCGTGTCAATGACCCGATGTCCGAGGCCGACAAAATAAAGCACATTTTTAAGGGGATCAAGGACGAAGCATTTCAGATGCTGCGGTCCCGAGGTCTCCGCACCGTTTCAGAAGTTGTCAGTCTCTGCCAGAGCTACGACGAGTTGCGGAAGCAGAGGCTCCTCTGTCACCAGCTCGCTCCGCGTGTCAATCGCTTCCCAGCCTCTCAGCTGCACATCACCTATCGGTGCCATCCTAACAGATCAAAGGCTTCATACGTGAGGAAGCTGCTCGTAAACTCTCCCCTCTGCCACCGCACCCAGAGCCGTCTTCACCGAACGTGCGGCTGAAGCCCTTCCACCGGTTCATCAGGCTGCACCAGCAGCTCTGCCCGCCCCTATCGCTGCCCCATTGACCTACACTGACGCCGTTGCACGGCGGTGGCCGCCTAGCTACCGCTCAGGCTACGTAACGCCTGAAGCGCCTCTGCCTCAGGTCCTTCCAGCAACGATGCCTTTTTTGTAGCGTGAGCTACACTGGCCGAGGTTGAGCAGTTTCGCGCGGCTCCTGGAGAGCCGTGCTGCGCATGCGTGAGGAGCAGTGACGTCACACGGCGCACAGCTGGCGCGCCTCACCAGTCATAGCCGCATCATAGCTCCTCGGCAGACGCACTGGCGCCGGCGCGTGTCCAGCTGTGCGCCTGCGTTGCGCAGTAGCCAAGTCTGACACTGCGCCAGAGCCGCTTGATAGCGCCTTTCATTTTGTGCGCATGCGCAGAGGTATCACTGGGGTATACCTATAGCGGGGCGTCCGACAGTGTGGTATAGCCATGGAGAAGGAGAGCGAAATTGCTGCTCAGCGGCAATTGATGCTCAGCGGCTCAGCGTAGCTCTCGCTACGTATATCCTGGCATAGCCAAACTAAGTCACTGCTAATTTTTCCGACCGCTTCCACCAATCGGAAATCCCTGGCGCACAGGTCACGATCGCCCCATCTCTTATTCTTGGGGAGTGCCTGGTCATGTGGCCCGGCTTTGACGTCATCGTACGCCATTATCCCCTCTGCCTCCCCGAGTTGCAGGCTACTGGCCTTCTCAAACTCAATACTCAGCGACAGCCGAGCCATCACAGAGTCGTCTTCTTTCACCGGAGCGCTCCGCTTTCTCCATCCAGCGCTCACCTTCCCCACGTCGCCTCTCCCTTTTTCCCATGCGCCAGTGCCGCGCTCTTCTGCAAGCGGAAAACTACATGCCGCAATGCCTGAGGCGAGAACTGCGCCGCCAGCGAAATGTTAAAGGCCTTACTTCTCTCCCGAAAGTCTTCTGCAGAGAGTGTTTCTGTTCTGGCGCTCGTCGATACAGGGTGCTCCGATTTCGGCCTTGACCGCAACCTTTTCCCTTCCTTGTGAAAATTGAAAACACCACTTTCTGGATCCTCGCTGCGCACAGCAAGCGCTTACGTACCCTACCGAACCATTAGCGACGTACATTGCCCGACTCGTTATACAGGATGTTATGTACGCAATTGAATTCATCATTTCGCCAACCTGCTCTCATGACATAATCTGGGGTTGGGACTTGCTGCTGCGCCATAACGCCTTCATCAATTTTGCTCGTGTTGAACCGGAGTTTTTTCTACTCAGCGATTTCTCGTCGGCCACCGCCTCTTCTGCTGCTTCTCTCAAAGCCGTCGTTGCCGAAGACGTTAACCTTCCCCGCGTGCTCTGCTGTCCTCATACCCATCACTTGTGACTATGTTCGCGACGGCAACGTACTTTTTACATCATTGCCTATATTTCGCCGCCGCAAGTCACTGCCCCTACAACGAAATACCCACCATATCAGCTGGCCTTACCGTATAGTTCGTGACCATTCGTTTGCGTATCCTTCCGCTCTATATATACGTAGCGGTAAGTGCCTCTGTACAGTCCAGCTCATTGATTGCATTCTCCATCGTGATGAGAATAACAATTAGCCCTCACTTGCCGTAGGCGCCTTCAGCCCACCGGTTCCCGCGCTTGACACTTCGCCTACAGCCGCCTTCCTTCACTCCATCGACGCAATTATTCCTGCACCTCAACACACTCAACTTCTTGCGCTGCTTCTTCAGTTTCGTTCCTCTTTCGATTCACACCAACCAGCAAGCCGACTGTCGCCCACCACATCGACAGCAGCCGTCGCGGTAGTTCAGTGGTTATGATGCTCGGCTGCTGACCCGAAAGACGCGGGTTCGATTCCGGCTAGCTGCGGCAGTGAATTTCGAAGGGGGCGAAATTCTAGAGGCATGTGTAATGTGCGCCCAGTCAAAACACACTACAGGATTCTAAGCCAGAAAATGTCTGTAGTCTGCAGTCTTGTCGTATTTCGGTCATGTCTTCTGTGTGTGTCTTGTATTGTGTAGATAGTCTTGTCTTCTGTAGTCTGTCTTGTCTCGTGTAGTCTGTCTTGTCTTCTGTAGTCTGCCTTTTCTTGAGTAGTCTGTCTGCCTTGTGTAGTCCGTCTTTTCTTCTGTAGTCTGCCTTTTCTTGAGCAGTCTGTCTGCCTTGTGCAGTCTGTCTTGGCTGTTGTAGTATGTCTTGTCTTCAGTACATTGTCTTGTGTAGTGCCTCGTATGCTGTGTAGCAGTCGTTACTGTGCTGTTCTTGTGAAGTTAGTGCTCGCCTGTTAAATACCCCAGGTGGTTGAAATTTCGGAGCCCTTCACTATCGGCATCTCTGATAGCCTGAGCCACTTTCAGACGTTAAAACCACATAAACCCATAAACATCGACACTGGTGGCTTTGTCCCTCTGCGCGAGCGCCCATACCGTGTCTCCGCCACTAACTACACATTTTTACAGATTTGCCTGTCTGGTTGGGTTTGAAGACTTATAATAAACTGCACATCTCCAACCAAAAATTGTAACTTTAACCCAACGTTTCGAATCCGACTCGGCTCCTTCATCAGGGGTGACTGAGGGCAGTAGCTAGCGTCTTTTAAGTATGAAAGGGGGGGGGGGGGTCAAAGGAACGACCGCTGTGACGCGAAAGGCGCGGGGGAGGGGGTTTTGGCTGTTAGTCACGCTGGCGCACTGCAGGGAGGTGGTGAATGGCGACTTTTTTTCGTTGAGTTGAAGAGCGAAGTCCCTGGGCTTATACTGGGGGCAGGTTTCCTTTTGTGCGGTTGATATTGTTCGGGGTGGTTTGGATATGCCAGGATTCCAGAAGGAGCCTTTTGTGGTAATTTGTTTCGGTTCCGAGGATGCGGGTTTCTTCGAAGTTGATTCTATGGTCGGAGTCCTCGGAATGTTCGGCTAGTGGATTGCGTTCTCTTGCGAATTTGCGGACGTCGTTTTTATGTTGCCGAATTCTTTCTTTTGAAATTTTTGGTTTCGCCGATGTAGCTTGCGTCGCAGTCGGCGCTGGAATTTTGTAGACAATGCCTTGAGCTCTTTCTCTCGGCGGCCGGTCTTTGGGAACAGGTAGGCAAAGCGCAACAGTATTTGTGGGCTTGTGTGCAACCTGGAGACCCGATTTTTTCAGGATTCGGGTGATGATCTCGCTGACACCTCCGCCATAAGGTAAAGTGACGTATTTTGGCGGTGGCGTTGGTCTTTGTGCGTTGATTTCTTGACGATTGTTGTGTTTTTGACGTCGAATGGTTTTTGAATAAAGTCTTTTGGGTAGCCGTTCATGATGAGTTCTTTGAATATCGTGCGTTGTTCTTTTTTTCTGTCAAGTTCTGTGTAGCAGTGTGTCTCAACTCTTCTGAACAGCGTCTTCACCACTGATGCTTTATGGACTGTCGGGTGGTTCGAAGAGAAGTGCAGATACCGACCTGAGTGGGTGTGTTCGCGGTATACGAAGAATTAAAGGGTATTGTGGTTTCGGGGGACGAGGACGTCCAAAAACGGCAGGGAGTTTTCTTGTTCCACCTCTAGCGTGAACTGAAAGTCAGGTTCTACGGAGTTTAAATGACGAAGGAAATTTTGAGTCTCAGATCTTTTGATGACGGCGAAGCAGTCGTCGACATACCTGAGGAAAAAAATTTGGTTTTGGGTGGAATGGGTTGACGGCTCGTTGTTCGAAGTGTTCCGTGGTTAAATTCGCCATGACGACAGAGTTGGATGCCCCCATTGGTGTTCCTTTCACTCGTCGGTAAAATTCCCCGTTTGACGAGAAGTATGTGTTTGATAGGCACAACTCCAGGAGGCGGCACACATCATTTACACTCAGCGGGGTTCGTGCGCTCAGTGTGTCGTCGCGTTGTAGGGCGTCTCGGGTAGCGGTCACCGCAAGCGGTCACCGCACGTTTGTGAAAAGGGACACCACGTCGAAGGAGACAAGGCATTCGTCGGCCTCAAGGGTGGCTTGGGACACCAGTTCGATGAAGTGACTGGAATGACGGACATGGGTCGCTGTTTTTCCTGCGATTGGGGCTATGAGTTTGTGAAGGTATTCTGACAACGAGCGAAGAGGGGAACACCGGAAGTCGACAATCGGGCGCAAAGGGATCCCCGGTTTGTGGACTTTGGGCAGGCCGTAGAATGCTGGAGCCGATCTGTTGGTGCTCAATAACTGAAGGTAGATTTTTCGGAAGGTGGGGTGTTTTTGGAATACTTTTTGGGGGCGGTGGCGCCCCCACCCTGTAGCAGCGCTGCCCCCCTGTGGCGGCACTGCCACCCTGTGGCGGCGCCGCCACCCTGTGGCTGCGCTGCCACCATGTGGCTGCGCCGCCACGCTCTGACGTGGTTGGTCACGTGATGCGGAGCAGCTGCCGGAGGCGCGCCGTGGCTGATCACGTGGTACGTCACGTGGTTGGTCACGTGACCAAGTTCCACCCGGCCAGCTGTAGCTATCGCGTCACTCCAGGTTTAACGAAAGGTAAACCGCCGCCAATTTTTTTGTCCCCCGACGGCCCCAATGAACTTAATGACATGTGTTTCGGTTTCTGTAATGCTCCGGCTAAATTTTAGCGCTTGATGGACACTATTTTGCGCGGCCTGAAGTTGAAGTCATGCCTGTGCTATCTAGACAACATCGTGGTTTTTTCTCCCGGCTTCGGGACTCATCTGTCCCGGCTCAAGCACGTCTTCACCTGCCTTACGGACGCCGGCGTGGAGCTCAACTCTAAAACGTGTCGCTTGCTGCTCGCGAATTTATCATTTGAGGCCACATTGTGTCAAAGGAGGGCGTCCGTTCCGACTCTCTCAAACTACGTGCTGTGACTGCGTTTCCAAAACCAACTTTTATTCAGGAAGTGCGCAACTTCCTACATCTCATTTACTACTTTTGGCGTTTTCTTCGCAACTTTCTGTGATTGTTGCCTCTAACTAAGCTCCTCAACAGCAATCTGGACATCTCGAGTTGGTCGCCCGCATGCCTCGACGACTACAACATCTTGCGCATTCTCCTCATGGCACCACCCATCTTGTGCCACGTTTACCCGCAAGCACCAACCGAAGTACACACGGACGCCAATAGTTTTGGTCTCAGTGCTGTGCTTGCTGAGCGCCGATCTGGATTCGACGAATACGTAGTTAGTTACGCCAGCCGCACTCTCAAGAAAGCCGAATCCAACTACTCTGTCATGGAAAAAGAGTGCTTGGTCATCGCTTGGGCCCTCGGCAAACGTCGCCTTTACCTCTATGGCCGTACTTTTGATGCGGCTACAGAGAAGCATGTCCTTTGTTGGCTTGCTTTGATAAAAAATCCCTCCGGCCGACTGGCTTGAAGGGCTCCCCGATTACAAAAATATACCATACGCGTCCTCTACCGGTCAGGCCTCAAACATCAGGACGCCGATGAAGTGCGCCGCTCCCGCTACCGGCCGAGATTAGCAGCCTCCGCGTCCTGGAAGCCCCGGCACCTTAGTTAACCATCAGCGACTTGCCTTGAGAACAGCGTAAAGATAAATGGATTACCTGTCTTCTCGACTCAATCCATCTACGGTTCCAGCATCCAGCGCCCTTCGTCCATAAAGCTTCAAATTTTGCTATTCGCGATAACATTTTTTAACGGCGTAACTACAAGCCGGATGGTCAAAAATGGCTTTTCGTCATTCCATGACTGCTGCGTTCCCAAATCTGCACATATTTCTATGATGACCCGTGATTTGTCGCGCCGGAGTATTCAACACGTACTCTCGCATCCGTTTCAGGTATTACTGGTTCCGCATGTACAACTTCATCCTCAAGTATATCGGCTCATGCCCGGCTTTCCAACGCCGTAAGCAACAGCAACGCTGGCAATTTGCAGCCACTACCCTACCCGCCTCGCCCCTTCGACTGCATTGGAATCGATTTATACGGCCCTCTGCCATACAGTACTGCTGGCTACAGCTAAGTCATTGTTGCAGGTAAGTTGAAACCTCTGCGCTCCCGGTTGCTACAGCTCGTGACATAGCGTCGTTCATTTTGCAGCGTTTCATTCTTCGCCCTGTTGTAACTCAGGAAGCGTGGTGGGGCCGGAGAGGGGGCGAAGAAGATCGTACATGGGGTTACGAGGAAGACATTGAAAATTTTACACAACTATTTACAATATGTACACGTACACAGCAACCGAGAGTATCTCTCATTAAAAGAGTCTCGGTGAGAGGGAGCTTCTCGACCGTACTCGGTGCAGGGTTTTATAGCGTTTTCCTTCCCTGAAATTCATAGATGGAGGCTGCGCCTGCCGAGGATGGCGTGACCTGAAAAGTTCACTGTGACACTCATCACACACTCTCCTTGGGGAACACGCACCTGTCATGGGATGAGCTTGAGAGGAGGGCGCCATCTACTTCGCGCAGACACCGGAATGTCCGCGAGTGGCGTTCCCACGGTCGCAGGTGGTCGCACGTTTTCCTCACCAGTGCAAGGCCCAGGATGCACGCAAGGCCACGCGGGGTAGGGAAACCGCACGCCGTCAATCTCTTCTTTCAAGACGGATGCCGCTGTCAAACATGATGACTAGACCCAGCTGACCTCGAGGTCTTCTCGGGAAGATTATTTACGGCTGACTTTGGCAGCTATCGACGCCATGCAGATGAGGGTGCGCTGTCAGAGCTTTTCTGGTTTCTTTCTGGGGAGACTTGCTCTGGCCGCTGCCGTGACTATGCCAGAAGCCTACCCCGCGTCACCTTTACTGATTCATCGGCAGCCCGTGCGAAAGTCCGCTGCAGCCGCGCTGGTTTTCCCGCACGATGACGGCGAAACGTAACAGGCTGCCCCACCGGGCGAAGGAGATGCAGATGCACAGGGGAGTGCATCCGCCGTCCGGTGGAATGTCGCTCAAGGATGCTCTCACCCATCAGGCCTCCAGGCCTCTCATCGGCTGTCGATGTCCAGCTCTGGGAATTTCTCTGGGAGGCGAGCCGAATGGGACACAAAACGCTAAGCCGCACACAACAAAAGCAAGTGCCGTCTGCAAGGTACCTGTCCCGCCAGATAAAAAACGATGCAATTGTGTTGTACTCCAGAGATCCCTCTAAGTGAAGGCTAAAACTATACCATATTTTTATAAGCGAACTCGAAGTGCGCACCCGATGCAAAGTTCAGGTGCTCGGACCTCTTCAGAGCGTTTGTCTCATCATGACAAAAGAAAAATTACAATTTGTCTGCAGTGGGTGTAGTCACGTTGATGATGATGATGATCAGGTCGGAATTACAGGAAAAGATCTCTGATGTTACCCGGGCAGGGGGGAATCACCCAAGAGGTTAGACAGAGGGAGTGAATTTGGCCTCAAGCTATTTCCTATTCGCAGTTATAACAGTCACCTATGTGGTCTTCCTTTCGTTCGGCGTGGCAAAAGACACGATACCTGCAGTAAATATGCAAAACTTGAACAGCAAAACCCGCAGAAAGAGTACCGTACTGCAAAACATAACACGTCGGAAAGACTAGCAGCTCTAGGAGCTCACGCCACGTACCTGAACTACAATGCCCAATAGAAGGTTCGCTTCGCGATCCGTGTCTGTGGACACTATCATCAAACAAACACTGCAGGAAACTTTACCTGCAAGAGCGCACAACAAACCAAACAAAATTGAAGCTCAATGCAATCTAGTTGCTCCCATGTGAAGGACTATGCAGCATTGGCTCATGAGTTAGTTCGCTGTGCTTCTGTTCATATGCGACACTCTCACCATGCGCAGCTTATCTTATGTGCAAGTGCATGCTACAGGACTATTTGCATCTTATCTATACGTAAGTGATGCCGGATAAAAAAGGACAAAATATAGCAAACTAAAGGGGGGGGAAGAGAGATTACAGCTCAAAAAGGAAATTACTGTTCATTCAGTGGTTATTTCCGTTATACTTACGTGCGCAACACTTACTTTACACGAAAATCAAGCGTTTTTAAAAGCTACATCATTACGGCAAGAACACGTAATACAACAATGAGTGCACTAGGGTAAATACAAGTAGGTACTTACAACAGTAAATACAAGAAGCACTTATTCATCGATCCCGCCATTCTTCAGCCGAGTCCTGCGCGGTCGCGGTCGGACAACCGCTCTATCAGCCGATTCTACACAAAAGCCGATGGGCTGATTAGTTCCGCCTCCACACGACGTACTTCCAGAGCCTGGGTATCGCCTCGGAAACTTAAAGCGAGAGGGGCGTTTCCTCCTCTCTCGGTTCCAGGCACGTCATGTCCCGCTCCCACTCGCGCTCTGCGGCTCCCTTCTGTGTGGCAGCCGCGCGCCCATCTTATCACGTCGCATGCGTCACATGTCCTATGACAACTCCTTCTGTGGTCCCACAATATAGCAGGTGGCTTACGCCCTGCATGCGTACACTTAGTCAACTTGGCCTTCATGCGACGTTTGTGAACTCTTAAGCACCGCGGTGACAGTTTCGGGCAGTTACGCAGTTGGCTGGGCTTCAAACAGTAGAAGCCTGTTCAGCAAATTTTCGTTTTTAGCCCTACCATTCAATTTGCTTGCCTTTGCGCGGCGCTGTCTCCTTGAAACTCTCCTAGCGCATTTGTTCCGAGCGTCTCCGGTTATTGCGGTGCCCTGGCGTGTTAAGCTGCAGGCCCCATGTTCAGCTCAAAAGCTGAACCAGTGAATCCCAAAGGCTCGCCGCGTGCGGAATTTTTTTCGCCTAGCAAAAGCACCTGAGCCCTGCTGTCAGTGCCAGGTGACAGCTCCTCTGAAAATTCGGATGCTTCTGTGATTTTGCCTCTGCTCGATACCTACCAGAACCTTTATTAGCCGCCGCGATGGCTGAGTGGTTACGGCGCTCGGCTGCTGGCCCGAAAGACGCGGGTTCGATCCCGGCCGCGGCCGTCGAATTTCGATGGAGGCGAAATTCTAGAGGACCGTGTACTGTGCGATGTCAGTGCACGTTAAAGAACCCCAGGTGGTCGAAATTTCCGGAGACCTTCACTACCGCGTCCCTCATAGCCTGAGTCGCTTTGGGACGTTTAGCCCCCATGCACCAAACCAAGCCTCTGCTCGGTTCTTTACTTTTTAGCGTTCTGTCGGGGGCCGCTGTTACTCTGCCGTCTTCTATCTTCAAACAACGTTTCACGATTGTCTCAACACCTGCATTCTGATAAGATTTTTTGCTGCCTATCCTACCCTGAGCTGCCTAGGCGTCGACCTTCCATTTCAAGCATATCTTTGTTGCCAGCGTATCCAACTACACCTTCGCTAGTGCCTTGTTATGGTCGGCGGTGCTACAATTTTTTTCGTTTGCATTTAGACATATAAACTCAGTCCTTGAAACACATGAAGTGGCAGTGCTTTTAGGGCTTACACCTGCCCTGTCTCTGCTCTCCTGAGCGACTGTTGTGTCTGTAGCTGACCAAGCAGGGTTCCTAGGCTGGTCGCTGATACTCTGATGGGAGCACTGCCCGGAGCCATGATTGCGACATTTGAAGATGGTCTCTATGCGAATGCCGAAGTTATGAAACAGAGCTCTTTTCGCTGTTTCGTAGTTGTGGACCACCTCGTCGGACAGGCGCGCTAATACGCCGCCGACGTCAGCAGGAAGGATGGACACCAACATTCCTGAGCAGTCATCCTTATCTAACTTCGCTTCTGCGCAAATCTGCTGGAAATTTGTGAGAAAGGTTAGGAAATTTTCCCCTCTTTTGAAAAATTTTTAACGAGCTATTGCTCTATGCCTATTCAGCCACTGAAGTTTACGCTTAAGTTCATGCGGCTCTCGTTCGCGTAGTGGCTCTAGCTCCGCCCATCTCTTGTTGCTGTTAGCCTCCGATTCTTTTTCTCCTTCTTCACGAAACCTTCGTCTGTCCTGATGCTCAAGAAGAAATTGCTGCCCTTTCTCCTGACGAAGCCTTCGTCTTTCTTTGTTGCTCAAGAAGAAATTGCTTTTCTTTCTGCTGACTAAGCACATATCTTTCCTGTTGCTCAAGAAGAAATTGCTTCTCTTTCTCCTGACGAAGCCTTCGTCTTTCCTGTTGCTCAAGAAGAAAACCCTTCTCTTTCTCCTGACGAAGCATTCGTCTTTCCTGTTGCTCAAGAAGAAATTGCTGCTCTTTCTCCTGGCGAAGCCTTCGTCTGTCTTGTTGCTCAAGAAGAAATTGCTTTTCTTTCTCATGATGAAGCCATAGTCTTTCTTGCTGCTCAAGAAGTCCTCCCTTCTATGTTTCATGAATCCTCTCCGAGGAATAGCCTGCTTTCTTCACTGTCACCTCTTCCACCCACACAGCGTACAAAATCACATCTCTCCGTTTAGTGGGGCCTTCTGGGATACCCAGTCCTTATAGAATATCCAGCAGGTACTCTACCTTGAACCTCTCCATCGCGGATAACACTTTGTGCCGTTAATTCTCGCTAAGCACAAGCCTAAGCTTGAAGCGTACATAACGTAAAACTGCCTAAATTTTATTTCCTCCCAGAGAACCCAAGATCCACTCCCAGCATCTGTTTGTGCCAATGCGGTCTGGCGAAACGAGTGGCAAACATCGGGCGCTCACCCTGCCGAGCTCTAGCTGACCCCATTATTCCCGTAGCTGCAGGGATCCGTTGAAGCCGGTGACCTGACCTGGACATCCCATAGCTGCCATCCAGTTGTTGGGACTCAGGTAGCGTGGTTGGGCTGGAGAGCAGACGAAGGTCAGAGGCGGGGTTACGAGGAAGACACTGAAAATTTTATACAGCTATATACATTATGTACACATGCAGAGAAACTGAGAGTGCCTCTCAGTTAAATTGTCTCGGTGAGGAGCCGCTTCTCAGCAGTGCTCGGTGCCGAGTTTTATAGGCTTTTCTTTCCCTGAAATCCCCAGGTGGAGGCCGGGCATGGGGAAGAAGGCGTGCCCTGAAAAGTGCACTGTGGCACAATTATACACTTTTTCCTTGAGAACATGCCCCAGTCACGTGTTAAGCTTCAGAAGAGGATTCCCTCGACGTCGCGCAGACATCGGAAGGTTCACGAGTGGCGTTCCCCCTGTTTGCAGGTGGTCGCACTTGTTCCGCATCAGTGCGAGGGCCCGGACACGCGCAAGGCCACGCGGGGTAGGGAAACCGCTCGCCGTCAACTTATCGTTTGAAGACGAATACTGCTGTCAGTCATGATTACTGGACCCTGCTGACCCCCGAGTACTCTCAGCAAGGTCATTTACGGCTGTCCTTGGCAGCTATCTTCGTAATGTAGATAAGGGTGCACTGGCAAAGCTCTTCTGGCTGCTTTCAGGGGAGGCTTACTGTCGCCGCTGCTGTGGCTATGCTGGGGGTCGTCCCCGCGTCGCCTTTACTGACTCATCGGCAGCCCGTGGGAAGGTACCCTGTAGCCGCACCACTTTTCCCACACGACGAAGGCGGAGCGTAAGAGCCCCGGTGCTCCTGGTGAATTCTTCACTTACAGGGGACGCGTTTTCTTATCTGACATCGTTAAGCTCTGCTCGCCGAATGCAATATAATTCAACGGACTTGTACTGCCTACCATCTACAAAGAAATGGTCTAACCGAACGCTTTAATCGCACCCTAAATGTCATGCTGGCCATGTACGCCGCTGCCAACTAGGCGAATTAGGGCCTCGTTCTACCCTTTATAACGTACACCTGTAACACTGCTACGCAGTCTACCATAGGGTTCTGTCCGCTTTTTTTTTGTACGGCCGCTATCCATCCCCTCCCCTAGACAAAGTTCTTCCCTACCGCCCTGCCGCATCAATTGTAGAGCTGTCTCTGAAGCTTCCCCACACACAGAAGACTGCCGCCAGATCGCACGGTCGCTCACGACAGACGCTCAGAGGCGCCACAAACACCACCATGACGACGATTAGCTGGAACCTGCCTTCCCACCCGGTTCATTCTTGTGGCTCTTGATACCCTCTAGTACTCCTGACCTGTCTAAGAAGCTTACTTCCAAATATCATGACCGCTACCGCGTTCCGGAGCGCACACCCCCGTCAACTACTTTATCGAGCGACTCACGCCCTGTGCCGATCTCCGCCGGCGTGGCCGTGAGACTGTGCACGTTCAACGTCTCAAACTCTATTACGACCCGGTCTTGTTTTCGGCATCAGGAGTCGCAAGGATGGCTTTTTTCCTCCCCGGGGCCATGATAAAGAAGAAGGGTATTAGCGCAGTCACATTGCCATGCTCCGAGCGAGGCCCTGCTGAGCCTGACGACGGCGGACCACCGCTGTTTTCGTCGACCTGAGCGTCACCAAATAAACTACCGTTACTCGAAGCAAGATTTTCTAGGGCGCTTTTGGAAAAAATTCCCGGCGCCAGAATGAAGAAACGTCCGCATCGAGGCGTCATTCCTGACGCAGGCCCAATACAAATAACCTCCTCCGCTTGACGCCTCCCTCGAGCCGGTGTGAGCATGCTTGTATTTTCGGCTGCACAATAGCGAACTATTGGTGCTCCATGCTGGTAGACTTACCGTCTATATCCGCTGCGATGGCAATGGCCATTACGTGACTCAGTGTCCGAGACCGACTTCCTCATTGGAGAAGCCTACTTCGGCAGCTGCCGACTTTCACGCGATAGTATCTGCTCAACGAGACAGCCTGCTGCGGCAGCTGCCACCTTTCATCACGCATTTCATATCACGCATTACATTCTCTCCATTTTGCATTAGTTCACTGTCATCTCACTGACTGGACTCTTGAGTGCGGTGACCTTTATCAAAGTGACATTACATTATCTCCATTTTGCATTAGTTCACTCTCATCTCATTGACGGGACTCTTGGGTGCGGTAACCCTTATCAAAATGGCCTATCTTCTGTCCAGCACATAGAAAATTCAAACCATGCTAATGATCAGGCCATTACACTTAAGCGTGAATATTTCACTGCACGAAAGTAATAATTTATCCATTCATAACTTTCCTCCTTGAGTCGTTGCTATGTTCTTTAAAGTTGGAAGCAATCAAATAACTTACGTTTCAGTTGATCATGACCTAAAATAATCAATATGGCAATTGGTGCGCGACAAAAAATTCTCCCTGCCCCACTCTGTCACTAATTACAGTGGAATCACGTTTTTGTTAGCAGCTGTTAAATATTTGAGTACTTGCCATTCTCAAAGAAGCATTGTATGTCTTTGCTAAGTTAAAATATTAGTTAAATGTTTTCTTTTAGATACTAACCGGTTGCCACTACATTGTTTTCCTGCGTTCTTTCGTTAATAATGCGACAGCATTTAGGTTTTGGTCTTGAAGTTTCCGGTTCCTTCTTTACGAAATTCTATCATTGGTCGTTCATAACCCTCGTGAACGATTGCACTGACCCTTGAATGCTAAACGCAATAATAGGATTATGCCTCCACGTGTAGTGCAATTACACCAGGTGATTGTAAGAAATGTATGTCATGTGGTGCGAACCTCGCGTGTTATTGCAAGCATTTGCAGCTGATGGTCGCAATAGCAGTATATGCACAGTCAGCTTACTTTTTGTTTTTCTATTTTGTAAGCAACGTTTGGCAATCCATTTGACACCAGCTGTGCTCTACCGCAGGAAACATTTTCCTCTCCAAGCGGAGGCGCACCGCATTCGGAAGAAAATAAAGAGAAAAAGGAAAGGTGTACGACCAACGAGCAGGTGGTGTAGGTTTTTCCGCTCTCTCTAAGCGCCTCTGCTAACAAATTAGATGTCAAAGTGGAGTTTTTATTGCGAATCGTACCATGGAAAACTGTGGATATAACATACCGACCAGCTGAACGATGTGCAACGCTCGCAGTTCTATTACTTTGGAGTGGAAGAGAATCATCTGAGTGCTTTTCAACAGATGACGACACTTTCTGCAACGTTTGAAGCCATTGGCTGTATCGGTGGAACACAAAACGGCGCGCAACTGGCAGCAAAGCTTTCATGCTATCTATAGACGTGCTACATTCGTCGTCGATGTGAGAGTGTAGCCAAAAGTATCTTCATTCAGGCATTTAACTGAGCGGGGCTCTAAATAGAAAGCTCGCCTCGCACTTTAATGTCGCCGACGAAGACTTTAGACGCTGCCGATTATGCCGTGTTTGGTGTGCTCACCATTCTAGGCTACGCAACCGGCCTCTACTTCTCGTTTGCCAAATCTAGACACAAGGTACGTTTCTGCATAGTTTGAGTCATTCTCTCAACGTTCCTATCGCAGTGCTCTGCGCACTGCTTATATGAAAGACATGTTGATTACTGCTTGCCTTTTGACGTCTAAGTCTTCATTAGGAGCTATACATGAAAGACGTCTCGGACTGAAATGACTGCTTCAAATGCCTTTCTTTAGACGAACACATAACACAGTGACGAGAGCGGGGAGGCCTTGGGGTTTCAGCATCAACCTCGCATGCAGGAAGTGATGAAAGTAGATGACAATAACTAAAAGAAAGGAGACAGAAGTTTCTGCTCTAACGCGACAGTCTTGTTTACAATGAGGTATATAAGAGAAGAATCGGTTGTTAAATGCAGCCCAAAAAAGAATCCAGGCATCTGGCGTATATTAGAAGCAAATTGCCGTCGTTACGATTAAGCGTTAGCGTTGTCGTCTGTGTAATAAATGATTCAGAAAGAACCGCGAATTTTTCTTCAATACTTTTTAAGATTACTCGTGTCTCTTCCTGATTATATTTTGTGTGCTCTTCCTTTTGGTCGGCGCGAGCTACTTTCGCCACGTACCATCCCGACCAGACGGAAGTCCGTCAGACTTGAGAATTAACGTGGGAAACGCTGGGCTCGATACCGAATGTCAACGGGCAGGCACTGGTTTCGCCGCCTGGTGCTAGGCTTTTTAAAGTGAAATCCTGCCAAAAGGGTCTTTGGTCAGCCCAATCCAGAGCCAGGGCGACCATAGCCAATAGTTTTCGAAAAATCCATGGCGCTACAAGTACTACGTATACTTGTGGCACTGCAAAAACAACTAGCCCGGCAACATACGTTACCATAGGAAATAGGTCTACGTCCACGCTTCAGTAGTCTTGGCACATCGAAGAATAAGAATGAGGGCACCTGCTGACGACGCCAACATTGTAGTGCGCTCGTACTTTCGTTATCGGGAAAGAATTAAGCATTTGCACTTTAGAAGCAGCTTCCTGTTGCTAAACCGGTGGCGACAACACGAGAAGAAACACAGACACCGACTAGATACATACAGGCATCCTTACTCAAAAAGCTGGTCCTCTTCTTCTAAGATGGCGCAAAGAAACTGCTGCAACTGTTTAAGAACTGCAGAAGCACTTGGAGCCTTATCATACCAAGGGTGTTCTTGGAAAGAAGGGTATTCTGAACAGTAATTTTAATGCCATCTTCTCCGTTTTATATTTGGGATAGGGGAAAAGAGTGGGCGGTTTCAAAGCTCGCGGCGTATGCATTTGTTTCTGCCTGAGCTCGCTCCCAACGGGCATATTGCCTTGACATCAATGCTGAGCAGGAAATATGAACTAGAGAGTTTCGTATAATGTCATAGTTTCCGCCTGGTATTGTTTAAGGGGGCTGAACTGTGGTGGGATTTGCTTTCCGTTGTTTCTGCGGCTGTATTTCTTACTGATCGAAGAGAGATTTCAATGCGCTGCTCTTACGGTGTGTATGCCGAGTCATTTTTAGACAAAGTGCCATCACTTCACGCAGGTGCGCATAGGCTACCGTCCAGGTGGGTGCTTTGTATGCAAAGGTATGCTAATGAACCATGGCTAGAGACAGGTATATAACAGCGGTAACAATTTTTCAAACAGTTCAGTACGTATACATTGCAAGACGCTTTCAAATTTTACGAGAGAAACGACATGTATCGAATAATTCCTCAAGTTGTAATCTGAAAGTGGATTAGCTTGCCGTGTTTAAACTGTGTCAGGTCTTACAAATACATTTATGACAAAAACGAAGGTTGCTTCAAGTTTCTGTGAATTGCCCGGCGGTATGGCTGAATTTTTTATGACGTGCTTCTGACATTGTCGAACAAATGTAGAAACAGCGCTAAATTTGACACAAAACATAAACCACACCGAAAGACAGACAGGACGGGCGCTGACTCCAACTGCGCTTATTGAAAGCCACATGTTGCATATGTTCCACCAACTAGCTCAGCAGGAGGTGCTGTTAAACGTGCTTCTGAGTACGACTCAGCGGATACAGGTCACCGCCGCAGCAGCAGCGTTTCAAAGGTGGCGTCAAAAAAAAATCTACTCTTTCTTATTCCCGACAAGTGACGATGCGGACAAGTAACAATTAATAGCGGCTTCCTGAAGGCTTTAAAAGAGACACTTTTTCTTTTCACCGTAGCAGTTTCGCGATCAAATGGGCTGCGGCATTCTCATGGAGTGAAGGGACACTCACTGCTAGAGGAGCTCTCTAGCAGAACGCTGCTCCTTCTCAAGTTTTTTAGAGCGAGAGTTATTATTAGCTCCTCAAACCGCGAGATCTCGAGCCAGCTATGCCCGCTTCACTATCAGATGTGAGGAGAGCATGAAACTGCGCGCGCAACCGCATCCAGGCACGAACAGGACCGAGCCATCACGTGTTGCTATGCTCGTGCTGGCTGGATACTTCTCAATACACATCACCATTACTACCATCTTACAGCCGTGACTTAAGCGCCAAGAAGAGGATGTCGTCCTCGAGTTTTTTCCGTGTTCAAGACACTCTTGGTGAAGCGTGTTATCTGGAGAGAGGGGCACCACACGTGCCAGCTGCAGTAAAGAAGGAGTCTGCTGTGGCACAGTATATGCACACAGGCGTGAGAGATGAAGCCAGCTGTGGGTTGCTTCCAGAGAGTGTGGTTTGACCCGTAGCCATATGGAACGATTAGCAAGGGTGCAGTTAATTTCGAGTAAAGTGATGGATGACTGATCGATCGATGTTGGTTATCGACAGATCGAGTGCGTTGACCTTGAATTCTTCGGATGGTTCGTTGATCCGGCGACAGGTTGCGGAACAGAGTGGACAACTTCTTCGGGACACTATCCCTTTATTGCACGAGCACTCACATGTGACCTGCCTCCGATCTCCCTGTTCGCACCAAAAACTCGCCCTTAAATCCTCTGGCCAGCATTCTGGGGACCCTTTTTGTACCCAATAGGAAATGCGCTTCTCAGAGCCAATCAGGAGAATTTCGTTCATACGGAAGGAGCCAATTGCACGCCGGTGCTCATGTTGTTGTTGTCTCGCGGGCACAGCGCGAATTCCACAAAGGTATTGCGCATTTCCTCTTGGTTACAGCACACCGACATAAAAACACTAAAAACGCCAGCGGAAGCTCAGTGAAACCGAACACCCAGTCCGAACCGCGCGCACTGCCCTGGTCGCGCTCCCCCCTTCTGCTGCTTGCTCCGAAGCAGCCGGTCCGTTGCGCGGTCCGCCGTTAAAAGCCATAAATTCACACGCGACCCCTCTCGAAACCCCAGAGATCCGCGCATCGGCCGCGTCTTGCGGCTTGAGTGCGACTTTACAAGGACGGGCCTCCTCACTTCCGGTTAACCGTGCTTGCCGCCATCTGCAGCGTTTGTCTCAAAACAAACCTATATCGGCGGCGCCGGGATGGCGCCTTGTCGAGGAGCCCCGAAAACGAGCCAACACACACAAACCAAGGGGGCCAAGCTATCGGCTTAGGGGTGCGCGCGCGATCGGTGCCTGAGCAACAACTCAGCCACTTGACTGGTGCCAACAATAGTTCCCAATAAACGGGCTTCTTAACATCCTCTCGGTGAAAAACGATTGCAAACACGCCCGCTACTACACCAGCGTGACGCCTTCCATTTCGCCAGCATCTGTTGCATTTTGAGATTCACTATCGTAACTGTGCTATCAAGTTGATGATGATGATGATGCTGATGATGATGATGATTCTTATGGCCCAAGGGCAGCCTTGGCCAAAGAGCGCCATGGCACAAGGTTCCAAGCATATCACCCTAAAGAAGCCGAAAACCAGGCAGGGGAAAGCGTGTACCCACTGTAGCGCCGGTGGGTACGCGGCGGCACTGGGGAATCGAAGTCCGCACCTCCCGCATGCGAGGCGGATGCTCAAGCCACTAGGCCACCGCTGCGGTCCATCAAGTTATCTCAGAACGGTCGGTCACAAATGCGGCGTCAGGCGCACAAGGAATGACTCTCCCATACACATTGAATAAAAAGAGCGCAAACTCAAACTGCCACAATTGAAATTAATATGATGTAGCAGTGACTGTAAGGGTTAAGCCTCACCGCTGTTTTTCTTTTTCTCACAGCCGACCCTCCCCAGCGATGGAAGTGCGGAAGCCGCCCAGATGGAAGCTTTCTTAGGTGGACGCCGCCTTCCGACATTCGCCCTCGCAGTGTCTGTTCTGGCGTCAGCAGCGAACGCGATGACTGTGGTGAGCTTTGTGGGGCACTACTACGCGCACGGATTCCACCTTGTCTGGGTAGTGAGCAGCATCCCGCTAGCTGCATTCATTGGCGCGGCTGGGCTCGTACCACTTCTGTATGGCCTACGGGTCACATCTATTTTCCAGGTAAACGAACACATTAATTACCTCTTGTTTCGCGACGCAATGTAGAAAGACTTGCAGAAAACCGATGGCAGGGAATGTGCTAGTTTGGCTGCGTATTAGCGTACATGGGCATCAATAGGGCATTTATAGCGATGGCAATATAACCGAGGTCTTTAAAGGTTATCAAATGGATTCCGAGCGAAGGCAAGCGTAGCAGAAGACGGCAGAAACTGAAGGGGCAGGTGAGATTATGAAGTTTGTGGGCCTAAGGTAGTTGTAGCTTACACGAGACCGAGTTGACGGGAGAGTTAGTGGATGGGCCGTTCTCCCATAGTATGCGCAGTTAGTCCGATGATGATGAAAACCTCGCTGCCACGACAGGTAGGGATCAGGAAACGTTGGTTAGAGGCCGAAGATTGCTTATTCCTTATACTGACACCACCGGGTAGGCGAAGGTTTTACGATAATAATTGCCACGGCACGTAATAACCAACGTTGATGCTGCCTAAAAAGAGATTGTTGTGCTTTTATCCTCTCCTACCAATTCAAGTACCTGAGCATGCGATTTGACAACAAGGTTGGAATCACCGCTTGCGTCATCTACTTCTTCCTCAGCGTAAGTATCTTTGTTATTGTAGTTATTACATCAACACGTTAATGGCACTCACATGGACAACTAATTTCATGTACTCTGTATAATGCGATCGATGTACCCTTTTGATGATGTGCAGATTTAGTCGGCTGTTGGTACCTTCTAATTAATTTTCATTTTCGTTGTTCATTTTATTTAAAAATAATTATGGCAGAGCAATTTACTGTTACGTCCAGAAATGCGGGGCGCAACAGCTAGAAGAATGCTTCTATGCTTGTCTTAAAGCTTGTTATACAGCGATATTGGCTATTGAGCCTCTGTCAATGCAACCTCAGAGGTGACATACACCAAAGTGAAACAGTAAATGATTTTCGTCTTTTAATTTTCCCGCCCCAAAAAACCGAAGAAAGTTTTTTTTCCAGCTATAGATTCGAACTGCTACCTTTCACGTTCAATTTGCTGTCAATGCGACGGGCGACAAACCTTTCTCCACATGAAATTTGGTGCACTCGTATATATCCTAAACGGCTCTACAAATGCGGACTGCCTACGATGCAGGCGGCAAGCGGCTAGGCAGCATACCTTGACAGAAATAAAACTAAGACAACTAGAAACGTGGCAAGGCAAGAGAAAAGATGAACACAGAAGCCACTCCCGTAAGGCAGCAAAAAGTCATTTTCAACTTAAGCATACTTTGGCGCCACCTAACGGACGCATGTGAGCGCTCTCAAATCTGATCTAATCCGTTTTCAATAAGTTTCTCCTACTTGCTGCCGGGCTGTGCTCCTTATTCGACCTCTGTGGGACTGTTCAAAATACGAAATCATGCATGATGGCAGGCAGTTGGGAGTGAATGGTCTTGCAGTGATGCCTGGGGCCTCGGGCACCAGTGATGTGGGAGGGGGCAGTGGAGTTCACAGAGTAGCCAAGCCGCAACACAACTCTGACAAACGTCCGTGCCTTTCGCCTTTCATACTTCTCGCGGCTGACGATTACCATGATCTGATACCGATATGAATGCGCTGTCTCGAGGCAACCTTCCTGTTCATCTTCTTCAACGACCACCAAAGCAATTGGGATAGCCACTTTTGAAAAGTACGTGCAGCAGGCCAATTCTTTAGCGAGCTTGCTCGACGGCCACCTTTTATGTGCTCCTACACCTTAGCACGAAGCAAACTCGCTGAAAGCAAGACATTAAGCACGGCCTTGGTAAGCTTGCGTTTAATATTGAACTTTCAGCAACCTTGCTTCATCATAGGGTGCAGGAGCACCGAAACGGCGGCCGGCGAGCCCCCTCGATAAAGACTTGGCCGGCTACACTTATGCTCGTATACACGCAGTATGCGCAATTCTGTCTTAAGGACATTTTTTGTTTGCCAGCGTTAGCCTACCAAAAAGTCGCGCCACAAACATAAACCAGCATGCCCGTCAAGAACCGCAGAACCGGCAAACTTGAACGTTATTTGCATTTCGGTTTTATAACTCTCGCCTTCTCCTGATAGGCTGTGGTATTGTCCTCAATGCGTGACTAACTACCAGGGTGGGGCCTTGGAGCGTGTCTGGAAATCACCACTTCCGGGGAATAAATCCGTGCAAGAGCACGCTTGAAGGGTTCTGCTGGTCAGCAGAACGGTGCCGCCCTAGAGAATGTGCCACCTGTGGCCATGTAGTCAAGTCTGGCCATCCTTGGAGCACCGCACCTTTTGTGGGGCAGAGAGAACGAGCTTTAATATGATCTAACAAAACACCTAGCTGATTTTGTCCTAGTTAAGGGCAAAAATTGTTATTCCTGTTTCCTTGTCAACTGCAAATAATGATGCAATATGACAGCGTGTGGGCCAAATCCAAGACTGAGACTTCTGTAAGATAGGCCCCAGTGTGTCTTGCCATGTGCTATCATAAAGGTTATCAATTCTGTAGGTTTCGATGATGCTTACGAAAGAAAGCGAAACACCACGTGAGTTTAGGGACGGGAACATCGAAATTTAAGTTTTTATGCTCGTGAATACTTGGTGTAGAGAACGTTATTGAATGATTAATCGAAATTAATTACAAAAAACAACGCCTACCCTGTAGAGCCCCAGTTATGAGTGCCTAATAGCGGCGATCACCATGTCCGCCCGCTCCGCTAATCGGGTCTTGTAGGCGAGTGGCTAACTATTGAGCCGCATAACCCGAGGGACGTGGAAACCAAAGAAGCGCTCGCATTTCCGGATCACGTTACTCTTGAGGGCACTCGTTATTCGGTGCCAACAGGAAAGAAACCACAAACAAAAGTAATCGTGTTCAGCGCAGGAAGCAATGGCCTCGAAGAGAGGCCTAGCAAAACTAAGAAATGTTAATTTGTATTATCAAACTGCTCTGCCCTTCACTATGTCTGGATTATTATGCTGTCCTTTCGAAATAGTTCCCACCCGTGAATTGCCATATATATTTGACAATTTTGCTCATACAGCAAACGATTGGTGCCCTGGGAATTCACAGTGCCGCCGTGGGACTTTCAACAAGTGAGTAATTTTTCGACAGTGTATATACGACCCATTGTGGCAGCAATCGATGTCATTCTGCTATTTAACTGTTGTCTTCTCGGATAGCAGATGTTTCTATACGTTGCGTTTAAAACGAAACAAAACGCCTTTTACATGCGAAAGTTTCGTACTTTGTGCGGCGTATTACATACATGTAGATTTCAAAGTTAAGACCAGCTGTTTCATGCTATCTGACAATAGTGAACTGCCCCCTCGGTCCCAATGTGATTAACTTGTTCTCTTCCGCAGTGTTTGCTGTGCCGACCATGTACTGTAGCATTGCAATTGGCGTTTTTGGCACCTTCTACACTGCCATGGTAAGAACTCATGTAACAAGCAATCAACAGCTGGTATAAAGCATGCAAAACTGATTAGTCGTATGATTATGTTTCAGAACTTAGTGCCTCAGGAAATTTCAGAAAGTTATCAAGATCGGGTATGATGAGCTTAAGTAGTATCTGATTCTTCCTACTGACACCAAAATATTTTTTATGAGAACTTTTGATACGTTGAACACAGGTAGAAATGTTTGAATCATGTTAACTCTTTGTTTCACAGATATCATCGTTTTTTATTTTTTATATGATCTTGTCAGTAACCATAGGGTCCTAGCAAGCCCCAGTGTGTGCACTATATACGATAGTGCTATTAAATTATCACTTTTTTCGTAATTTCTCCTGCACATTCTATTATACTTCTGTACTACTGTTACCTTCGTTAAACACCTGATGTTCTTTCCCACTGGTAAATGCATTCCGCATAAATATCGCAGCCAGGATATCTGTGCACACGTGCGGACGCGGCTTTAAGTAATACTCACTGCGAAAACTCGGGTGGCAGCAACCTTTGAAGACCTCTGTTCTTGCCTATTGCGCTAGTCTTGCGCCCACACCACTATCTCTCGCCCGCCGTCGCAGCATTCCATTGCAGCGTTTGCAGAAGTCAAAGTGGCAATGAGAAGAAAGTAAAGTTCAGGTGCAACGATCGAACAACACATTCTAATGAAAGAAACTGCGTTAACTGATTAGCATACAACCTAGAAAGTACGAAAAATAAATATAAATGTCCCGATCACCTATCGATGTCGCAAGTAAACTGTGTATGTCCAAACAGTTTTTTTTTTTGCGCGGCTCCCAAAGAGTAGGCTTCTCCGTAATGCATTCAAAAACAAATATAAGGGCGGTATTTCAACTTTGGACTCCATAAGTTTAAATAGAGTGACAGGAAAGTGTTTATGCAATATTTTCAGGTATAAATGCGTCTATTACTCGGTATCAAGATATTCAAAAACAGCAATGAAATCCGTTTTAATCAGAACAAAAATTTCATGGAATTTTCTTCACTGTAATTTTTAAGTTCTCAGCACTGCAGGTGCACAAATTCACAGGAAAAAAAACGCCATTTCGCATAGCTCCTGAAATTGCAGCCGTTTAGATTTTGTCACCAACTCCTGCCACCTAACGGAAGAGGTGGATCGAAAAGCAGCGTCAGCTCAGGCATTTGCGCTTCCTGGCTTGCTCAAGGGACTGCAAAATTCGGATTGCACCGGAAGTTGTTACATATAGCGAAGGAGAGCGGATAAAACAATCGCGAGGAAGGAGTTCTTTTGTGTGGACTCTGCGGAGTACACTACACCAGAATCTGCGACCACAAAAGTAAACCAACGCCTTCAGTGAGGCAATGAAGGCTCTCATTCTCAAACCCACCGATGTTTTTCAACAGCGATTGGTTGGCCCGTGCTTTTGATAACATACGTGGCATAGAAACTGTCAGTGTCTTGCTTATCAGCAGAATTTGTCCTTTGCACAGTAGACTTATATCGGAGAGAAAGTAAGAAGGCTTGAGAAAGATGTTCACAAATATAAAAAATAAGTGTTTTTCATTCTTGTTTATAGTTTTTGCTCGCGTTGAAACTATTTCCGCTCTTACGGATTTGGGCCCGAGACGAAACTTTGTCTTGTCTAAAATGGTCTGAGAGTTTGCAATCTTATCTCCTATGTGCAGCTTCACAATGATTGCGAGAAAACTGTGTAACAGAGCAAGCAACACTCAATGTATCTAGTGTCCGGGATGACCATGCCAGATGCAAAGACAGAAATCTAGCCCGTTAGGGTAATAACTTTACAGAACAGGACGACTCCACACAAACTCTTCAAGGAGAAGAGTACTGAGATTTCGAGACCAGTTCTGTCTCCAGGTGCTTGCTCTGCTTCTAGAAGGATCTGAACCGGTCAACAAACTTCGGCGCTCTGTTTTTTGAACAGGTTGGCTAGAGCCACAGTCGTCCATGCGAGCCAATAAATTTCTATTTCGCTGCTCTCTAAGTAATTTCTAATGCGAGAATTCCTCTGCACAAATCTTTTATGGTTCTCTCCTTCTTAATAGGGTGGCCTACGTGGGGTCGTTTGGGCAGACTGCGTGCAAGGTCTGGTATTGTTCTCTTCCCCTTTGATTATCATTGGGAAAGTCATCTACGACTCGAGTCGCGTGAACCCGCCGCTGCGACCCATGAATGACTTCAATGTTACGGATTATATATTCCGGTGAGAGAAACAACTTCTTGCTTTATTTTTTTGCGCGATATTTTTACCAAGAAGAGAGCTGGAGCAGAGAGATTTTAATGAAAACCTACGAGGTCTGCAGGTTGTTTACCTGGCATACTACTCTAGATCAGAGCGAAGCAAGCGGGCGAAAAATAGAGTAAAAAAGTAACAAAAGGTGAAGGTGAAATAAGGTATGCACAACACTCACGTACTGAGAAGCACACAGGGCCATCAAACAGTGTCTATCGAACCATGTCCTAAATAAAAACTAACAATGCTTTATTTATCCGACACTGGGGCTTCGTTCGTCCGCGAGGGGCGCAGCGGGGTTTGCGGAGCTTCTCCCAAGCAAACACCCCTAATGAAAGCCGGTGTTGCAAATGGGTTGCAAGCCCCAAGGGTAGCGTTGGCCTGGCGGCCTGGGGCACAGGTGGAAACATCCGAAGGTCCCGGCAAAGGATGAGTCGACTGGCAACAGAACAACTTGTTTATTCTGGCATCGCAAAAGAGCAGCCGGTCAGGGCGACCACGTTACTCGAAGGAAGAAATCGAAGTCCTCTCTTGGCGTCCGGGGCAGCTGCCTTTTATACCCTCGGAGTCGAGGGCAAGAAGGAACGGCTCTGGATGAGGCGCCCGATACGGCGACGCTCAGACATGTTCAGACGTGACGTGCGCGTCCGCCGGGCCGGCGCCGGTCAGACCTCCTCGCCTCCCAGTTGGGGAGCTCCTCTCCCCGGCTGCCGCGCTTTGACAAGCGTGGGCACCAACATGCACACACACACACACGCACGCACACACGACGACACGTGGCATTGAAACCTGCCTGGACGCGCTTGGCGGGAGGCGTTACGGCAGCACTGAACGGGCCCAAATGACCGCCACTTTGAACGAAGCCCCGGCGTCCGTTGCATCCGCGCCGGCTATACCGCGCGTCGTAGGCGAAACGTAACAGACCGCCCCGCCGGGAGAACGAGATCCCGATGGTCAGGGGACTGCATCCGCTGTCCGGAGGGATGTCGCTCGATGATGCTCGTAATCGAAACCGGTCGTCCCTCGACGTTGCTTGAGCGCAGCGCACAGAGAAGGCCTCGTTCTCAGGTTCAGGATCACACAGGACACTGCAAAGTCACTTCGGGAGAGTTGCCATTTTTGTGCTCGTTCCCAGCAAGCGTTAGAACTACGCCGAAACGCAACCGCTCAGTCAGCAAGCACGAGACAACCCTCACAAAGCTCTGCCAGGCTCTTTCCCTTTTTATACTACTGCCTAGTTCCTTACAGTAGTCAAGCAGCACTCAGAACGCGTCCACAAATTGGAAAATTGCACTAGAAAGCACATAAGCACTTTGAAACACTAAACAAAAGCAATATGTTAAAAATCCTGCCTCAGGAAGAAAACATCAGTAACAAACAACTTTGAGGCGGATTCCCACGTTAGGGGCCTCGACTTAAGCCATAGGCGTTACCGTTGAGACTCCCCTTTTTGTAACGCACCTCAAAGGAATATGGTTGCAAAGCGAGGCTCCAGCGCAGGAGGCGGCCATTTTTGGGAGAGATGGTCTGCAGCCATTGGAGAGGGCAGTGATCCGTCTCAATGGTAAACCTCGAGCCGGCTAGGTAGCATGACAATTTCTGAACGGCCCACACGAGACACGCACACTCTTTCTCGGTGGCGCTGTATGCCTGCTCACGACAGGTCAGCTTACGACTAGCATACAGGACGGGGTGTTCCACTTCTCCATTGTCCCTTTGGCACAGTACAACGCCCATGCCTCGCTCACTAGCATCGCACTGAACAACGAACCCTTTTGTGTAGTCTGGCGATCGTAGCCCAGGCTGGCTTGTTAGGGCGCTCTTTAAGGCGCTAAAAGCTCTTTCCTTTGTCTCGCCCCAGACGACTGTTTGGGGCTCTGTTTTTCTTAGAGCATCCGTCAGGGGAGCCGCGATATCGGAGTACCTGGGGATGTACCTCTGATAGTAGCCGGCGACACCTAAGAACGACCGAATATCGGTCTTCGTGCGCGGTTGCGGGAAGTCTCGCACAGCGGCCACTTTTATTTCAGAGGGGCGGCGACGACCCTGTCCAATCACGTGACCGAGGTAGACAACCTCGGCCTGTGCTAATTGGCACTTGGGAGCCTTGACTGTCAAGCCCGCTTCGCGCAGCCGGGTTAGCACTGCCCGCAAGTGTGCCATATGCTCAGACCAGGATGCGGAGAATATCGCTACGTCGTCTAAATACGGTAAAGCGAATTCTTCCTGTCCCCGCAACACTTTGTCCATGAGGCTTGAAAAGCAGTATGGCGCATTCTTCAAACCAAAACTCAAAACTTTAGGACGGAATGTTCCCATTGGTGAAATGAACGCCGCATACCTACTAGCCTCTTCTGTAAGTGGAACCTGCCAATAACCCCTGACAAGATCTAGGGTGGAAATAAACTGAGCGCTACTAACTTTCTCAAGGCGCTCCTCGATGTTAGGGATCGGATAAATTTGATCCTTAGTGATGGAATTAAGCCTGCGGTAGTCGACGCAAGGACGAGGTTCCTTGCCCGGTACCTCAACTAAAATCAAAGGGGAGGTATAGTCACTCTCACCCTTCTCAATAACACCGAGCTGTAGCATTTTCTTTACCTCAGCCTCCATAATATCGCGCTGGCGGGGTGACACCCGGTACGCCTTGGATCGTACTGGCTCTGGGGAGGTAAGTTCTATATCATGAGTAAGGACAGAAGTCCTACCAGGCCTCTCAGAGAACTGACCTTGAAACTCTTGTAAGAGTTGGTGTAGTTCGGTTTTCTGCTCAGCCGACAGCGGTGCTTCAATGATTAAGTCACTAATGACCTGATCAGTGTCTTCCCTGTTCGTCACTGAGCCTAGTCCCGGAAGCTCTTCGGGAACGTTTACCATCATACACACCACTGCTTCCCGTTGTCTATAGGGTTTGAGCAGATTACGGTGGTAAACTTGCTGTGCTTTCCGTTTTTCTGGCAGACTCACCACGTAGTTAACATCCGACAGTTTTTGAACAATCCGTGCTGGGCCCTCCCACTGCACGTCGAGTTTGTTTTTTAGCGATGTGCGCAATATCATTACCTCATCGCCCACCTCAAAACGACGGGCCCTGGCTGTCCGATCATAATAAACCTTGGCCCTCTGCTGGGCCTTTGCCATTGCTTCACCTGACAACTCCTGTGCCCTTCTTAAGCGTTCGAGGAGACTAAGCACGTACTCGACCACGACTGGGTCGTCACCCCTGCCTTCCCGCGAGTCTCGAAGCATGCGAAGCGGAGACCGCAGCGAGCGACCGTACACCAGCTCAGCTGGCGAAAACCCCGTAGCCGCATGCGGCGCGGTCCTTAATGCAAACATCACCCCAGGCAGACACAGCTCGCAATCACTTTGTTGCTCAAAACACAATGCTCTCAACACGCGCTTCATGACGGAGTGGAGCTTCTCAACGGAATTCGACTGTGGGTGGTACAGTGAGCTGTGTAACAGCTTTACCCCACACCTTTCGAGAAAGGCTGTCGTCAAAGCGCCGTCAAACACTGTCGTCAAACACTGTGCCCTGATCTGACTGGATTTCAGCAGGAAAACCAACTCGCGCAAATGTGGACAGTAGTGCACTGACCATCTCAACTGAGCTGAGTTCTTTAAGCGGCACTGCTTCCGGGAACTTTGTCGCTGGGCAGATCACAGTCAAAATGTGTCTGTACCCTGTGGCTGTTACCGGCAGAGGTCCCACTGTATCAATAACGAGCCGTCTTTCTCTTTTTGCTCCCTCTCCTCAATGGTCTCAAGGCATTCCGACAGCTCGTCATCCTCAGCCTCCAACTCAAGAATAGCCCTTAGCAGTTCTGGTTTTCTGAGTTTGTCTGAGACATCCAGACCCAACTCTCTTGCAAGCTCCAGCAATTTCGGTTTGCGCAACGACTTCAAATCCATGGCTGCTCCGAATGCTGCTTTCTCCACTGCCTACTATTGTCTTGCCGCAAACTAACCCGGCAGCAACGACAACACAATTACCAGCTCTGTTTCTGACACTAACAAAAGCCTGGCAAAACTCAGAAGAAGAAAGTCCCGCACTCACCAAACCTCGCAGCCAAGAATTCAGCGCAGTCGTTCCCCTGCAGGCAACCAGTCATCACACAGGGCTCGTTGCACTGCTCCCGGATGGTCGTTGTGCTGCTCAGCATACAGTTGACCGCATATCTTCGCTGCTGGCCTCCGTTGTCGGGATCCCACCGCTGGCAACCAGTTGTTGCAAATGGGTTGCAAGCCCCAAGGGTAGCGTTGGCCTGGCGGCCTGGGGCACAGCTGGAAACATCCGAAGGTCCCGGCAAAGGATGAGTCGACTGGCAACAGAACAACTTGTTTATTCTGGCATCGCAAAAGAGCAGCCGGTCAGGGCGACCACGTTACTCGACGGAAGAAAATCGAAGTCTCTCTTTGGCGTCCGGGGCAGCGGCTTTTATACCCTCGGAGTCGAGGGCAAGAAGGAACGGCTCTGGATGAGGCGCCCGATACGGCGACGCTCAGACATGTTCAGACGTGACGTGCGCGTCCGCCGGGCCGGTGCCGGTCAGACCTCCTCGCCTCCCAGTTGGGGAGCTCCTCTCCCCGGCTGCCGCGCTTTGACAAGCGTGGGCACCAACATGCACACACACACACGCACGCACACACGACGACACGTGGCACTGAAACCTGCCAGGACGCGCTTGGCGGGAGGCGTTACGGCAGCACTGAACGGGCCCAAAATGACCGCCACTTTGAACGAAGCCCCGGCGTCCGTTGCATCCGCGCCGGCTATACCGCGCGTCGTAGGCGAAACGTAACACCGGTCGCCACGCCGGGGGACGCTTGTACCCATATTTACCGGTGGGTGTCCGGCGGTGGGTTTCGAACCAACCACCTTCCGCAGCCGAGACGGGCGCCCAACCCACTAGGCCACGGCTGCGGTAGCTTTTATATTTTGAATAACTCCCAACTGTGTGGGTTATTTTTACTCACTGTTGCGCTGCACTTGAACACGTCGACTTGGAACACGTTTCAAACAGACGACAATCAGCGTGTTGCGCTGCCGTGGCTACCCGCTCACTGCGGCCTTAAGTGCCCCAAGAAGCGTTACTGTTATATACTGTGCATTTCTTGTCGTAAACGTAACGGTTTTTTTTTGCATCACAAAGCTGTTGAAGATTCGACCAAGAGTAATACCATTATTGCACATTTTCTGATAGACAGTTCTCTTAACATTCCCTTTTCAGCTAACTAGCCTGTTCAAGTCCCGGCTGTTTTCGGGGCAAAAAAAAATTTACCAAGCCCACTCAGTCGCCTGATGTGCCATGAATGCACAAGCATTGTGCTCTACTGCTCTTTCCGTTGGTGCCTTTTGTGGGCGATTATATTTATGGTAATCTGTAGGTTTGTGAAACTTAGTTCTCGCTGACTATTGACCCATACACCATTCGGAGCTCCGTGGGTAACTGCGCAAATATGTAGAATTTGTCATTCTGTGCTTAACATTCGTAGATGTGGCAAGTTCTCATACCAGCATACCAGCACAGTGGTGCAGCGGTTAAGCGATGCGCCACTGTACTGGAAGGTGGCTGTTCCAGTCACAGCCACGCGTAGAGATCGTGCGACCCGTGTTGCTCTCCCCGAGCAACTTCTCGCGCAGCTGTAACGACGCTCCTCCGAACTTACCCGAACTTCCACCCATTAGCTACAGCTTGCGCGGGGCTCCACCTGACTTGCCAGAACTTACCCGAGCTTCTTCCTATTGGCTGTAGCTTGCGCGAAACTCCCCAGAACTTGCCAGAGCTTACCGGACTTACTTTCTTCAGAGAAAGTGTCGGCACTTTCTGTCCACGCCACGCACGAGCCAAGTAATGCTTACGCATTAAAAAAACACTACGTCCACTGATTTCCTGGCTAATAACGTCTACTACCGTAAAAAACTTGATACAATATACAAATATTGGCGGTAGTTTAGCTCTGGTTAAACCTGGAGTGACGCGATAGCTAAAGCTCGCAGAGTGAAGACTTGGTCACGTGACCAGCCACGTGACGAACCACGTGATCAGCTACGGCGCGGAGACGCCGGCAGCTGCTCCGCACCACGTGACCATCCACGTGACAGCGTGGCGGCGCAGCCACAGGGTGGCGCGTCGCCACGCTGAAGCCTCGAAATGCTACCGTAACGTAGCTATCGCTACAAAAGTGACATTCGAAAGCACAATGGTATAAAAACACTGGCAAGCCAAAAAAGAGTCAGTTCACGCAGCTGAATAGAAGGCGACTTTCAGCAGCTGTCTGATGGAGCACGACAATTTTTGTTTTGTCGCGATAGGTAGATTGCGGTAGCATTTCGACCCCTCAGAGTGGCGACGCCGCCACGCTGTCACGTGGTTGGTCACGTGGTGCGAAGCAGCTGCCGGCGGCGCGGCGCCGTGGCTGATCACATGTTTCGTCACGTGGTTGGTAATGTGACCAAGTTCTATTCGGCGAGCTGTAGCTTTCGCGTCACTCCAGGTTTAACAAGAGCTAAACAACCGCCAATTTTTTCTTGCAGTTATGCTTACTGCACTTGCTTCATACAGCCGCGAACCTATTCAGGTATCTATGCTTGTGAGTTCAGTAACCTGACTTCCTGCCAATGCGCTGGCTATTACAAAGCACAGCACCAATGCTGGTTGGTAACGGACAGCGTCTGTTTTCTCTCCTTTGGCACGCAGAACAAACGTGGACGTGACAAATGACGAAAACGTGTGGAGCGCACTAGTCGGATCGTTGCCTTTTTCCCTTGTGCGCACAGCATTCGATCAGATGTCAGTGCAGAGATTTATGGCTGCAAGGAGTTTGCGAGCAGCGAAAAGGTAGGTACTTCATATTTCTAGAGCTACATAGCACGCTGAGAAGCGAGGAGAATTTCGAGCCTGTTTCTTACCCGCTACGACTCCTCTTTGTGCAGGACTACGGTAGCCGGATCACACTTTATACTTTTCTTCTTTTTGATGGCCGTATTCGCTGGTGTGGCCATTATTTACTGGTATAGAGATTGCGACCCACTGGTTAAAGGTGTTATCAAGAGCTATGATCAGGTGAGAAGGTTTGCTAAAATTATTTTCAGGTGTTTGCGTCTTGACATCAGCTCAGAAAAAAATCATGTGTGCCTTCGAATAATAAGAAGAATGGTCATTCAGAAAGATAAGTATTGCATAAACCATAAACAATGAGGTCTCAAAGCTCAAGGCTGCATCGCGAGGTTCTCCTGTAGGTGAATGTATAAAGGTTGGCGCAATAGTATTGCAAGATCATCAAACGCAACCAAACGAAAATACAACCAGGGAACAAAATACGATGAATGAAGAAAATAAAAAGGCCGCTTGGGGGGGGGGGGGGGGGGCTATGCACGCGGCTATGCACAGGACATAGCCGCTTGATATGTCCTGTGCATAGCATGCGCCATGAAGAAAGCAAGTTAGAAAACAGGAAAAAGCGCGCTTGTTGACATACTTTCGAAGCAACCATTAACTGATTGCTCAGAATTTTTTCTCGTTCATAATATCGAACCGTCTATATGCATAAAAGGTGACGGTTAAATGTTTCAGCTCATTCGGGATAACTGCACACTTAACAAATGGCCAACGTGAGGACTCTAAAATCTAGTCAGAGTTTTCCCGAAGCTATTTCTTACGCCTATCAACCTAAAATAAATTCGTAAATTAAGCCTTTCGGCCAATAATAAAGCATTTGCCGCTAAGTTACGGTTTTTGTGAGATAGTGTTGTCTGCGCTGCCTACAATAAATAAAATACAAGGCAGTTACGATACGAAAATTCAAAATTCTTATGCAGCAAAAAAAAAGTGGTAGCTGCAGCAGACAGAATCAGCTATATTTGATCACAAATTTTTATGGCGCAAGGGCATCTGCGGCCCAAGGTGCTATGGCACAAGGTTGTTTGTTCGTCTCAAGGTGGGGCTATAGACACATTTCTCAAGCATTTCACCCCAAAGAAGCCGAGCACCAGGCAGGAGAAATCTTGTACCCATTTTTCACTGGTGGGTGCCGAGCGGCACTGGGGATCGAACCCCGCACCTCCCGCATGCGAGGAGGAAGCTCAGACCACTAGGCCGCCGCTGCTTTTTTTTCTTTACTACGTAGGCCACCGCCGCGGTCAACAACTGTATTTGCAGCGTATACTATTGTGCACAATTGTGAAAATGTCTGCGAAAAAAAAAATGTTTTCCGCAGCAACAACGTTTGTGAATACAAAGAAACTGCAAATATCACTAAACGTGTTACTGTTAGCAAGTATGAGGCCTCTTTAACTGAATGTAAGTCGTAATGTGACTGGCCTCCACCATTCGTACTTTGAGATCTCAGAACAGCACCGTCACCAGACCTCGATGCAACTCCAGCTGGTCAGCTTCATTTTGACGCACCTTGCATACTACGCTCAATAAATTGCTTCGCTTGTGAGAAAATGTACAAACCACTCCCTGCTCAGATTTCAGGCTGTTATTTAAAACTGTTTTCTTTTCCGCCTTTCAGATTGTTCCGTATTACATGACACAGTCTCTTTCGGAAGTGTCTATGCTGCGGGGATTGTTCCTCGCCGGAGTTCTTGGAGCCTCCACAAGGTGGGAGAGAAGTGGTGACCGTGCACAATATCTGATAACAGCCATTACTCCTTTTATTTGTGATTTATAACTGTTTGAAATGAGTTTCAGAAGTCGTTTGTGCGTTAATAGAATGATTTCAGACTGCTAATGCAGTGCAAGGCAGTAAAGAGTTTGAAGTATTGAAAGTTATTTAAAAATCTTGGGGTAATTTTACAGGGATGAATGTGCTGAACTTCGTGGGTTGTAGGCTTTTCTTGTTGAAAGCATGAGCGGGTAGGAGAGAGGCTGTTCGCATTCCTATAAGCACTCTACGCTTAGCGGCTAGCTCAAGTCCAAGCATGTAGAAAAGGCGTTCCAAGTAATAGTACTCATAATGATTACATGTTTTCAAATTTTCCAATCTATTGATTATTTCTTGAAAGGTGCTATGTTTTCGATAATCATATTGTTTCGTTTTCAATAATCTATTACAAGCTAAATTTTTGATTTTTTTCAGAAAGCAGGCTGTAAGGAATAGCATAACATCAAGAACCTAAATTCCGTGATAAACAAGGATATAGCACGGAATCGCAACGCGTTAGATCGAACACAGTAGACATGCTCAGAAAGCGGCTACGTCCGGGCTAGTCAAATGGCCATCATTCGACTAGCCCGATGTTCTGCGCTTAGCCTTTTGCTACGACGGCACAACGGAATGCCGTGTTTTCTGCGCTTGGGGTTTGGTCCCTCAGAGCGCAAACCATGGTGAAATGCGCCACTTGCTGTATTTTCAAGGTATGCATGGTATATTCGTATTTTAAAGCATCGCGCTTCCCCTCGACGTATACATCGACCTAGTCTTCAAAGCCGCTTTTGACTTGTTCACAAAAAAAATACGTGGAAAAAATGCCTAAGACAACCATTGCAGGTGAAATTACTAACGTATGTACTGCAACCTACCAAAGATCAAGCAATCCGCAACATCTCATGCTCGTCCCCGTATATTTCCGGTACGGCAGTAAAATATGGATAAATACTGATGCAGTAGTAAGCGATTACTCCACTCTAATTGTCCAGTTTTTTTTATATAGAGTGTAAATTATCACTGAAATCATTCACGTCTCAGATGAAGATAAATGTAATTGTTATTTCTGTAACGTGTACAAGAGTGGCCAAGATGAACGGCGAATAAGTTCGGAGGGCACACTTGAGCTCCACCTTAAGGGTATGACGCGATAGCGATTATTGGCTGCCTTCAGCTGCCTGAGGTCCTTCTTTGCATCTTGTGTCCGCCATGGACACTATAAAAACAAGGCGCACAAGGCCTTGGTTTCACCAAGTAACACGAACAAGACCCGGTGGACTACGGGTAGCGTAGTTTGTCTTACTCAGGATTCGAGCGCCAGGTGGACGATTCGCTTATCACCACAATCTTCTTTCCTGAGCACTTTATTTACTTTTCATTCTTGCAAGTCATATTCATGTTTGAGTCGTGTTGCGATCTGATATTAACAGTTTATATGGTGTTTCCATCACTTTTTAAATCCGCCGCTCCAAGCATGAAATTACTACCTTTTTTAGCAACTTGCATTTTATCACACGCCGCTGGGCTCTCCACTGACCGTGAGCCTAATTAACGTTACCGCGTTAAAACACGAATGTCACTTGTGGTGCACTGTACTGCCCGGGAGCACCAATTGTACAATATAGCCGAAACTTAAAGGGTCCCAGAAATGGGTGTTTGAGGTTGTCTATAAAATGCTCGCATTATGTAGAGTACAGGCCAAAGAGCGTTCATGCCGCGTACGAGACCTCAGAAGCGAGCCAATAATTTACAATACAGTTTTAAAAATTACCGATTCCGCGCCTAGCAGCGACCTGCGGTGCTGGACTTTCGCCCGTATCCGCGCTCGTTACGTCAGCATCCGCGCCTTTTACGTCATGTAGCGCTCGTTACTTCGGCAGCGGACTGCTAGCATTGGTTGGCGCGCGTCGGCAGCCGGCGGATGGGGCGAGTGCGTGGGGCCGGCGGAGAAGCCGCCATTTCAGCGTGCGAAAAAGCCGAGAGGAGAGGGAAAGGCGCGAATAATAATAATAATAATAATAATAATAATAATAATAATAATATTAATTGGTTTTGGGGGAAAGGAAATGGCGCAGTATCTGTCTCATATATCGTTGGACACCTGAACCGCGCCGTAAGGGTAGGGATAAAGGAGGGAGTGAAAGCAGAAAGGAAGGAAGAGGTGCCGTAGTGGAGGGCTCCGGAATAATTTCGACCACCTGGGGATCTTTAACGTGCACTGACATCGCACAGCACACGGGCGCCTTAGCGTTTTTCCTCCATAAAAACGCAGCCGCCGCGGTCGGGTTGGAACCCGGGAACTCCGGATCAGTAGTCGAGCGCCCTAACCACTGAGCCACCGCGGCGGGGGGGGCGCGAAGACGCAGAAATTTAAATTTTGACTACAGATAACTATGCTGCTATGAAGCGCATGTAAAAAATTCTTGCTGGAGGATATTTGTGAAGCAGCGTCTTTTAGCATCCCAGACACATCGCACCTTTATTGAGACCCCCTTTCACAGCTCCTTTAGGTGTGCAGAAAGATTATTATTGCATTGAAATACGCATTTAAAAGAAGCATGCGGCCGATGTGTTTTGCCAACATTTACCTTTGGAGAAGCAACTTGGACGAGAATGAAAAATCTATAAATTTAAGTATAGCAAAACTAGATGCCGATAAAAACGTAAGAAGACAAAAACAAAGAAGCGTCAGCTATACAATACATGCCAGGTGTTGACTTCCTGACTGAAATTAATGGAAACTGTGGACATTTATTGTCACAGCGCATGAGCAGTGATTTCACACGTTGACTGTTTGTATGAAAAATATTATGGACATACATATCAAGGTGCGAAATAGATTTTGTGGGGAAGATTACATTAGAAATAGGAGGAGGAAGAACTCTTTTAAAAAAAGAACAAAACAACATCGAGGATGGGCTCTTGCTTGTCAAAGAGTCCACGGGCCTGGGCCTCACAAAGAACTCTGTTTCCAAGCCATGTTTGGCCCACTGGTTCAGCAGCTTGCAGGGCAGCCTTCCGTGAGCAGGGGAATGGCTTGGATATTCTGAGTCGGATTCAAGTATTCGGAGCCGATTTGGAGAAAAGTTTGTCCTTTGTGATTTTGAGGTGTCCTTTGAAGGTGCCATGCTGGGAATTAAGAAAGCGGTAAAACATTAAATACTGATTCCGGGCAGGAAACAAGGGAGAAGGAAAACCTTTGTTTCCAGTAATGAGATTCGCATAGTAATGAAAACTGGAGGGGACGCATAAGCTCCGCCTTAAGGGCTTTACGTGATAGCTCTAATAGGAAATGCCCATTTGCGTGGAATCAGTTATTCTCTGCTTTATATTCACCCGCCCAGTTGGCCCACTTGTTAAGGCGCTCGGCTACTGATCCGGAGTGCCCGGGTTTGAACCCGACCGCGGCGTCCCCTTTTCGAGGGAGGTGAGACGCAAAAGGCGCCCGTGTGCGGTGCTATGTCAGGGCACGCTAAAGCTCCCCAGGTGGTTGAAATTATTCCTGAGCCCTCCACTACGACATCTCTTTTTTTTTCTTTCGTGTTTCACTCCCTCCTTTATGCCTCCCGCGATATGTGAGACAGTTACTGCGTCATTTCCTTTCCTCAAGACTAATTTTCTGCTTTGCATCAATATATAAAGGGTAGCCCTCATATTACTACTAGCGCAGTGGTGCAGCGGTTACGCCAAGAGCCACTGGCCCGGCAGGTGTCTGTTTCAAACACAGGCACCGGTGCAGATCAGCAACCTCTTGCACCAAAAAAATAATTTAACCGTTACTTCTCAAGGTGGACGGTTTTCTCATAAACAGATTGCGATATCACAAGACGACCTAGTTGGGCCACCTAGATTGTTTCGCTGGTTATTTTTCACCCCCCCCCCAGACGCCGCCGCTGCCGCTGCCGAAAGCGACGACAGTTTTTTTCCGCTGAACAGGACCCTTAACGACACCGCTGTAACACACTTTGGCAAAAACTGATTTGAATAAAATACTAATAATTTATGGTATATCGAATTTTTAGAAACAATACCTGTTGTTTCCACGCCCTGGAGGTAACGTTAGATTCGACACCAACAAAAAAAAATGGCGGTGGTTTAGCTCTCGATAAACCCGGAGTGACGCGATAGCTACAGCTGGCTGGGTGGAACTGGCTCAGTTGAAGTGCAAAGTCAGTCTTTCGCCGCTCCGTTTCGCTGGGCGTTGCTCCTTCATCTTCCTCCCACTTGGCACGGCGCATGCGCACAGCTGTTGCAGCTCGGTTCCGCCGGCGCGCCGCGCCGCCGGCAGCAGCAGCTACTCCGCGCCACGTGGCTGGTCACGTGACCAACCACGCGACTAAGTGGCGGTGGCGGCGCCGCCACCGTCACGTGCCGCCGCCACACTGAAGGCTCAAAATGCTACCGTAATCTAGCTATCGCTACAAAATAATAATAATAATTGGTTTTTGGGGAAAGGAAATGGCGCAGTATCTGTCTCATATATCGGCGGACACCTGAACCGCGCCATAAGGGAAGGGATAAAGGAGGGAGTGAAAGAAGAAAGGAACAAAAAAATAAACATAACTTGAGTTACCCTTTTCTACTTTCTACAGCACGGTCTCATCGGTCGTCAACTCCAACGCTGCCACGTTCTACGTGGACGTGTTAACACCGTACGTGAAGATGAGCGAGCGCAAGGCGGTATTGGTTATGCGTCTGCTTGGTAAGATATATACCGCAAGTGTTAGCGCCTTCACATTCCTCCAGCACCGTCTGAAGTACCAAAATAGGAAAACCAATTTTCAATTTTCAACCACCAAAATTGCATTCTGATATGGGCTGCTTGCTAAATACTTTCAGGCGCTAAACACGCATGTGCGCGCATTGCTAGTTCGGGAGGGGAGGCGGGGGCTGTTGCAATAAATTTAGAAGGAGCAGTAATTTCTTTTTTTCAGTCGCACTTACTGTCATTTGTAGCGCAGTTGAGCTACCATTCCGAGTTTGCTAACAAATCCAGTAAATAATAAATCTAGGAAGCCCTTCAAAGTGCATACGTTGCCAGATTTTTTAATCTGTAAAAATATTTTTTGGTGTGCTTTCAGCACCATCCGCGTTTTTGACAAAAAATTCATCGCAGTTGTGTTGGATAATACCATTTGCAACCCTTCTGGAAATCAGCACGAAATTAGGCGCATGCCTGTAAAAGAATATCGGCCGGTGGTTCCCGGTGTGGAACGTTTGGACCTTCTTGAAGACAGTAGAAATTATTAGTAGTTGTCTGTTTTTGTAGAAAATTCGTGAGCGGTGTTTGACAGAGTTAATTCGGAATGAGCGCCCTCAGCCTTGGTGGTAATTAAGTTTAATTGGTCAGAATAGATTTAGCACTGTTTACGTCAATGGGCACTACTCTATAAAAATCGCTTAAATGACTAAATCACGTGCAGTCTAAACAACGGATTTAGGATACATTAGAACAAGCAGCAGATGTTTGGTCTCTTTGCAATACCTTACCAGCCTGAAGGTATTTTCATTTTTGATAAGTAATTCTTCAGAAGGGTATTCGCTGTTTCGAGCAGTTCTCTTACATTTGGGACGCTACAACAGTACGCCCCTTTATGCCTCCTCTTGAGCTTGGTGGCAATCGGAAAGCTTTGTAATGGCAAAGCCATCTGATATCTTACACAACAATAATCATTCGCTCGAGAATATGAGGCGCATTATTTTCTAACAGGTTCGTTATAAACCATATTATGCCTCCTGACGTTAAAATGCGCAACTCATACTGTCACCTGTCAGCGCCTAGTCTGTATATACCAAACAATATTTTATCAGCTGTGCTTGTAGCTACCTTTATTGAACTAATGGTCAGTTATTAATTAATGATCAGTGTTAGGCTTTCTGCCTTCACTCGTACTGTCCGAGTAGCGTGCGCTTACTTAAGACAAATTGGCGTCTCTAATGCTGGGCGGTAATATAAGTTTACAAGTTTAAGATTGTGTTTAAACAAACAGAAGAATTATAAAAAATAACGTTAAGTTTGATGGATTGCTTAAAGGAACAGGAGGAAAACAAAACAAGCATGGTGGCAACTGCTAGCACTCTGCTTCAAAGGGGATGCAACTATAACTTCTATCTGGCCGTCCGTCCGTCCGTCTATCCATCCATCCATCCACCCATCCGTCCATCCGTCCAGCAATCCGTCCGGTCGTGCGCCCGTCCGTCCGTCCGTCCATCCCATCCGTCCGTCCGTCCGTCCGTTCGTCCGTCCGTCCGTCCGTCCATCCATCAGTCCGTCCGTCCGTTCGTCTGTCCGTCCGTCCATCCATCCATCCATCCATCCGTCGCGTCCGTCCGTCCGTCCGTCCGTCCGTCCATCCATCCATCCATCCACTCCGTCCATTAGTCTCGTCCGTCCGTCCGTCCATCCATCCATCCGTCCGTTAGTCTGTCCGTCCGTTCATCCGTCCGTCTGTCCGTCCGTCCGTCCGTCTGTCCGTCCATCTGTCCATCGTCCGTCCGTCCGTCCGTCCGTCCGTCCGTCCGTCCGTCCATCCATCCATCCATCCATCCATCCATCCATCCATCCATTCGTCCGTCCGTCGACATTTTTTTTCAGCCTTTGCTAGCGGCGCCATCATGACGATGTTAGCAGTGGCCGCTCCAGCTGCTGGCACAGTGGCTCGGGTATGTATATGATGCAGCTACCATTCTTTTGTTTATAACTGCCCGCGACAACCCCTGCCCTCATATCTGCTCCTCTTTCGGTTGTTTTTGTTTCAGGCGTTCGTATCGCTCTATGCGTCTGCATCAGGGCCATTTGCAGGCCTGGTTCTTCTAGCGATCTCATCACCATGGGTTAATGCGAAGGTATGATGCAGTTTTACTTATTCCCCATGCGCGAACCTAAAAGCGGTCCCAATTAGCGTCTACTGAATCATTTTTGCCGACCATTTTTTTTTGCCCCTTGCAATTTGTCTTCCCAACCTTTCATAAACGAAGACGATGGCGCGCGTAGCTTGCTTTATGTGAATCTTGACTTAATATAAAACTACAGTTTGTACCATTGTTTCTCCGTTACAAATGAGTGAATTCAATAAATAAAATCGAATTAAAAATTTCAGACAATGTAGTTTTTGCTGTAGACTTATAATTCCTAGTTGAAGTCACGTAAAATGTATGGGGCTTCCAGCACTGCTAATTTCTGCGTTATGTAACGCACAATTTCTGAGAAAACTGGAAATATGAGTATAAACAAGAAAATAAAGGTAAATTGTGAGAACTGTTTCGGAAATTTTGCTCATGTAACTACTACTGCTTTGTATTATTTTTGACAGGTTTTATCCATGTAGTTTTATAATACTAGTGCTAGAAAATGTTTGTTTATCGCTACAGTTAATGTCTGATAAGACCTTAATTAAGAACAGTGTGGTTGCTCCTCCCCACATAAACTGAAGGCATGCATCAGGAGGCAACGTAGCAGCTAAATAACATCTTTTTCTTTCGACTGTGAAAGAGTGCATCCTAATTTGTGTGGGCTTTTTACACTTTTGACATTGTACTTCGCGCTTTATTACATGCACCGGTGACTGTTTTAAACGCAGTCTGTTGATTTTATGGATTGTTTAAAGCTACGCATTGTTCGTAAAAACTTAAAATAACTGCTCAGAAGCAGAAGTACCGGAATATGAAAAAATAGTTACTGTGTCTCATGCTACTAAACATGAGATCGACGATCAATACAAGCTGAAAAACGCGCAGAAAACACGCAGCAGCGCATATTTTAATGCGATTACAGTGGTCTCAAGCGTGACGAAGCACTAAGAGCTAACCTAAACACTATGGATGCCTTAAACAGTGTGACACATTCGGGAAGCCCAAGAATATGCAGAGAACGGTAACCAGCTATCATGTGCATTCATAACTGCAATATATTGTTACGTGGCGACCAGCTGAAAAAGAGGCGGGATGAGCGATGGCAATGAGATGATCTTAATGGCGGCTGGCCTAGCGCGAGCGCTCTGTCCAGCGCCACTGCCAGTTTCGTCGTCTATGTGACACTACCAGGGGCTGCCGAGCGATCGTCCCGATCGTGAATAGAAGACACCGACGAAGAGAAGCGCTCGATGGCGGTAGGTTCAGAGGGCGGTACAACATAAATGGAATATTGGTGAAGTGCTGGCTGCCAAGATGAAAGAGAAGGGTGAATGAATCCTGGTGCACGAAGCTTTAGGGCCGCAGGTTGCCAGGAGCCGACGGCCGAAGCCCTTGTACGCACCGAACGGCAGAGGCAGGGGAGCTGTGTCCTCACGTGTGGGCATCTCGGGTCGGTCGGGTCACGGGGTCGGGTCGCGGCAGCGTCGTCGTCTATTATGAGCAAGGCGAGGGACGGGGATGGGGTAAGCGGCGAGGTCGGTTCGGGCTTGGCAGGCTGGAGCACGGCCGGGCGGAGCGCATCAGGAACTCACGGCCGACGACCACGGTTCACGCAGGACACCGAAGCTCAAGAAACAGGACGGGGATGATACCTCGCACCTCCACCAAATGTTACGTGGCGACCAGTCGTGGAATGAGGCGAGATGAAGGATATATGGCAGAGATATGATTTTATGGCCGCTGACCTATCGCGAGCGCTCCGTCCCGCGCCACTCCTAGCTTCGTCATCTTCGTGACACTGTCGTACAAATGTGGTGTTTTCCTGTCTTAAGCAACGGCTGTCATTACGGATGAGTGCTATTCATATAATTTTACAGACTCATATCAGTACTCATATTGATCGCAGCCCAATGAGCTATGGGTTTTAGGCCTGCGGTTATTTATTTGAAAGGTTTTTGTTGTGCTGCCAATTTCTTAGGCGACACGGTAGACAAGCAGGTCAAAGTTCAGATTTGAACACCTCTCTCTATGCCTGAAATAATCCCTGAGGTTAATAGGCCTTGCTACGGAAATTGGAGCTTGAGTGGCATGCCCTAAACACACTTACCGCCCTCCCTATTCAAGTGAATAACCGCGCGTTTCGAAATTTTCTTGCAGAGCAATTAAGTTTATGCAGCTAGATTCTCCCTCATGTTAAGTTCAATCAAGTCATAATAATAGAGCCTCACTGTGGTCAGTGCCCATTTCTGTGAGAAACAGATTGCTTCCCGTGTTCATCATCATTAAGTTTTCACAGCTCTCGGCGCAGGCCACGTTACAGGCGTGACAACTTCTCAGGTTTCCGCAAATATTGAATTGAACTTTCGGCCAACCTTATTATATATACAGGCTCCACCTACTATTTCTTTACCGAAAATGTACGAACGAGAAATCCGGATCATCGTTTTTTTTTTTTACCCTGGATCACTTACCCTATGCGGGACAAAACCAAATAAATATATTTCACACCCTCTATACTATTAATGCGTTTCCTGCAACCTAAGAAACAGACAACTGGCGGATTTGGTGTTGTACACACGCAAAAATATTATCAAAAATAGACTAAATTTGTAGTGCTCATTTTAACATCAGTAATGCCTTCCTGGGTTCTTCTGTGCCCACCGCTTCTACTTGTAACTAGGGCATTTTATTTATTGATTTACCATAGTGTCAATTGAGGCATTACAACCACTTACTGATATTAACAAAAGTGTAAACGATATTACACTGTCTCTAGAAAGATTACTGTGTATGCAAGGCTGCGAGCCACAAAATGACAAATTATTAATAGGTTACATTTAAGTACCCCGTTCAAAGCAGATCCCGGTGTCCTTTAGGCGTGTCCAGAAAGTCGGTAATGTTCAAGGTCGTAACGTCAGACTTGGAAATGAGGAGCGAAAAAGTGATAAAACGAATACATTGTAATTATAAGCTTGCAACAAAAAGTAAATGTCGTTATGACAAGAAAGAATGCAAGTAAAATAATTGCAATGAAAACAAAATTCCGGTATTTAAATGTAATTGAACCTGTGACCCTTCACTAGACAGACCCGCAAGCCATATAGTGTGTCACCGCGGCGCGTTCTTTTGACTTGGTTAAACGGAGACCTTGTGTGTCTTGCAGTGAGTAAAATTAATTTAAATGAACTAGAATGTGCAGCAAATGCATAGAATAACATAAAATAGACTTGCAATGAATGTCCTGAGATGGGCTGAGTGATTAGGCATTATGTGGTGGGTAAAAAGAACAATGTCCGTGTCGGCGAAGTGATATGTATAGAGGACACCAAGCAGCAGAAGAGGCTCAATAACACTATCGCGTCATACCCATAAGGCGAACCTTCAGTGTTCCTCTAATTTTAAAAATCTTGCGCATGCTTTATAAGAAAGGCGGCTTAAACTAATCAATTTCGCTTGGAATTCCCCACTTTGTGTTAGTGTTGGGTGCTCTGACACCTATAACATGGCCAAGAAACATACTTGTCGCGGTCAATTCTAACTCTATTATGGTAGATATTAAAAGATTGTTTCAAAATGTAGAAGCTCGCTACGAGTGCGCAGACACGATCACAATTTCGGCGGCCCCGCGTCAAAAGCGACGAATCAAAAGGGGCCAGTGTGTTGAACATTTAACACATGCTAATGAAACCTCGAATGTTCACAATTATTCTGGAGGTCTCCATAACAACGCGCTTGATAGCCCGCAGTGCTGATTTTACAAGTAAAAATAACCCTATACAATAACTTGTTTTTAGATGCCAGCCGTGTTATTGCATTCGCAAATGTTGCCTTTCGACCCTTTCCGACGCTTAATGCCCGAATTAACTAACACACCAAAAATAGTGGAGTCAGCTTATTGCATTGGACAAAATTTCACTGAAGTTTCCTTCAATTCAATTCAATTCAATTTATTTTACTTGAAGTTTGGAAGGATATCTGGGCTAAAAGCTCTAAATGAAAACTTGAGATGGCCCAGAAAACCTCCACCAGCCAGTGCCGACATAGTTAATAACAATAGTTAATAGAAACTATGGAGAGATGGAGAATAGCTGACTCTGTACAGTAATACCTTTGCGTAGTTTTCGAAACACAGGCAAGCTCAGTTTTCAAATATTATCATAAATAATACAAGGATACATCATACACACATATATGAATAAAACTGTAGATTTATGCAATCATAATAGAAACCAAGATAGCGTACAGGTTCGAGAAATAATAGATCTGTGAAGAAGACATGTAAAAACACTACTATTTATAGTTTGGAAAAGGATTCTTTATAGTTGTTTGAATAAAATTATCTCGGCATATTGATGCTGATTGATTATTTGTGGGAGGTTGTGTTGCGATGACTGAAATTTGTACATTGTGGTGAATTGCGGAGTATGCCATAAGTCAGTACCGCGAGTAGACATAATTGTTTCTCGGTGTTAGACTTGCAGTTTGTACTAAAAAATTCTGCTCAGAAGTGAGAAGAAAGAACTCAAAATACGGAAATCATATATGTTATTAGCTCTGATGATTTTATACGAGGGGAATAACATTTGGGTCGTGTGTAGGAACTGAACATTGGCAATATAGCGAATGGATTTTTTTTTCTGAATGCAAGAATTTTTCAATGTTTGTTTTTGTTTTGGTAAGCAAAATAAGGCTACAGTAAATTAAATAAGATGAAAATAGAGCGTAATATATTTGCAGCTTTACTTTAGCAGGGAGAAGTGTTCGGCAACGAGAGAGTGCTGCAGTTGTTGCAGAGAGTTTTCTACAGAGGCTATGCATATGGGAATTCCATCTAAGATTAGATGCACCGATTTCCGTGATTTCCTTTCTTACACCTCCTGCCCGGATCACTAGCATAATTTGTTTTCTAAACACTGTGTCATTGACGCAATTTCTTCATATTTTGCACTTCATTTCAAAGCGGACAATAGAACTACGCAGTGGCTGCGACAGCAATGTCTAGAGCAGCTTATGAATCAAGTGCTCCATCGTACATCATAATTTACGAGGATAATTAGTCAAAAAGAAATTGTGGTTATAAAGTTATGAGAGGCAAGACCAAATACATATGCTTCAAGTCCTTCATTCGTACGTATGAATGATTTTTCTGTAACCTGAGAACAATAGACGTAACGGATTCAGTTTCGCACAGGCATAAAAAGTAACGGAAAAACGAATTGAAATGGTACGGCTCTGTAGAGCTTTCATTAAGATTTCTTTCGGTGCTCTGTTCTTGCCGCTCCTGCTCAGTGAGTGGCAAGGGCAATTTATTTATTTATTTATTTATTTATTTATTTATTTATTTATTTATTTATTTATTTCTTTATTCACCCATTACGCCATATATGGCTTCAAAAAGCCCTTTCTGATATTAAGAAAAACGTACAAAAAGTATTTTCACCACGAAATAAGTTATGACATACAACGCAGCGCTTGATTTATTAGCTGCTCCGGTCACTGTTGCCGACGTCACTGCGTACTTCAACTGCTCTTCAAAATGAAGTGCAAAATATCAAGAAATAATACAATTCTTTGATCTCTGTGATTGCAGATGGTTCCCCCAATCAGTTTAATGTAGAACTACCTTACCATATTACGTTCCATTGCTGTATTCAAATGTTGTGTGAACCCCTACTATGTCCATGACAAAAGAATTAGGAGCATTTTGGAATAAATAAAGAAATAAATAAAACCTCATTTGCACTGTTGCTACGTGCAGCATAGACAACAAGAAAATCGAGTGCAGTGATGGAAATATACTTCAGTTAAATTTCATGCAATACAATAAGCTTACTGCACGCTTTTGCATCTGTTAGCGATTTCGGGGATGAAGTATGAGTATGTCATAGGGTTACAGACGCGGGTTCGATCCTGGCTGCGACGTTCGCATTTCGACGGAGGCGTATTACTGGAAGCCCGTGTGCGGCGCAATGTAAATACGCGTTAAAGAACCCCAGGTGGTGGTAGATACCCGAAGCGTTCCACTACGAAGTTTCCAAAGCCTGAGTAGCCTTGGGTCTTTAAAACCCATAAAACCAAAACCAAACCATCATTTCTGCGGTATTTGAGATCCGAAAGAGCGGCTTTTTATGGCAATAGAAAGTAAACAAGGATCGACGTTGCATTGCAAGCCACACGCCATGCGATGTAAGACCCAAATTCATCGTTAGAGCATCTCTGTCCCTTGCCTTGCAGGGTGCAGGGTGGGCATGCGTTTTGGTTTGCGGACTCCAGGTGTGGCATGCGGTGGGTCGAAGCCTGTCCCATGTCGCCATTCCACCTCTGCTCACTGGAACACTGGAGCGATGTCCACTGGCACTGAACACCACCCAAAACTTCACAAACCCGGAGTCGTCTGTCCAGGGCTCTCATAGCAGCAGGTTTGCCTCGATCTTCGCTTTCTCTTTCCAACACGTAACTGAAACGCGCTCTATGTCTCAATCTGATTTCGGGCCTTAGCTTTGATGGGTAATTTTCTGGAAGTTGTTCCCTAAAATGAAGATCACGTGGCGTTGCCCTAGACGCAGCCGGTAGGGCGCTCTCAGCGCTAAGAGCATGGAAGAGAGTCGAGCCATTAAAGACCGGCTCATCAAAAAGATAACGTACAAGAGCGGCCACACGTAAACGGAGCACGCTATTCCGTTTTAAGCGCAATCGCGCCTTCCCTGTCGGATATAAAGAAACATTGTTTTTCTGTGATGAAACGCACTAGCGTCCACTAACAGCATGCATATACCATAGTTTGGAATTTAAGTTAGGCAACGCGTGAAAAATACTAGAGACCAATAGCGTGATCCGTTTACTTTTGTCCGCGTCTGTACGTTCGCGCAAAGCCGCCTGCCAAAGCGCTGCATTACAACATGCTCACGTCTGTGCCTGCGCATTTCACAACACACAGCACTCGTTTTATTTCTCCCAAAACACGACCTTCGTATACTCAGTCGAGGTACCAGTACAGAAAGCAAATGCAGCAATTTCAAAAGGCCAAACGCAAACACCCAGCGCCGAACATCTGTATCACACGCGTGAAAACGCTATTAATTTTTTTCTCCGATTGCCTTTCTGGCTAAAACACCGAACTGCGAAATGGGCTGAAGCATGATAACTTTTCACGGACCATGCTCTAGCAATAGTTGAACGTAATAAGAGTTAACAAAGCTTCAGTTAATAATCTGCTGTTTCATCAGAACAGGTGGCGAAAGGACGCACAGATTGCCGGTGAACTGTGCACCATTCTTACGGATCCAGAAAACAGGTTCAGTGTTTTAGAAGCGGCCATTAAGCGCGTAACATTTAAAACAATATTAACACCGAGACCACGTACCGAGCGATCACGTCCATTTGGAGGTGTTCAATTCTTGGACGGGTCAGGGAATTATTTGACCAACTGTGCGCTGACGTCTTAATCAAGGGCGTTCATAACGTTTGTGCTCAATTAGCGCATTGGCTTTTCGGAGCTGTCTCTAGCATGGAGCCCAGTTAGCATGTATAAGACATTTCTGAAAACACAGCGCCTCTACTCAGCTGTTTCGTAGCCTCGTTCCATACATGATTAGAGGCGCCAAAGCACTCGTGGGTCAAAAGTTTGCAAAGTATTGGAAACAAAAACACCCGGAGCTGCTTCAAACACCATTAAAAGACTATTCACGTTCATTGCACTTTCGAATGCGCTCAGAAAACGGTTACTTAATAACGGAAATACACCACATAGAGGGTCTAATGCCTGTAGTCCTTCATGGTAACAATATTTTTTTTCAGTCTGATTACAGAAACCGGAGCAAAGGAAAAAGCCTGACAAAAGCCTCTGCTCCCAATACAGTTCTGCACACAGGCATTAGAAACAACAAAACCCCGATTGGGAACACAAATCACTTACATGCATTAAATACAGCCTCAGATCTTTGTTTCAAAAACTCCAGGAAAAAAACAACCTTCTAACACACATCGATGAAACGTCTCAGATGAAAAACACTGGCTAAATGCCCGGCACAAACAGATTGCAATTGGTAGCAATATTTTAAATCGGGATGGTCAGCATTCTCAGGAAAATTATTATGCAGGTGAAAAATATCTGCTTCCCTTTCTAGGAGAGAAAAAGGATAAAAAAAGCAAGACTGAAATGCCGTATGTGCTAACAAAGCACTAGAAAAATAAATCAAATCAATTGAATATTTTCTATCAAAATTTCTATCTTGAGTAATGACCGCGCGGTGGCTAAGTGGTTATGGCGCTCAACTGCTGACCCGATTGACGCGGGTTCGATCCCGGCCGCGGCGGTCCAGTTTCGACGGAGGCGAAGTTCTAGAGGCCCGTGTACAGTGCGTAGTCAGTGCACGTTAAAGAACCCCAGGTGGTCGAAATTTCCGCAGCCTGAGCAGCTTTGGGACGTTAAACCCCCCAAACCAAACCAAACCCTCTACGTTCAGTAACCTTCTGGAATATCTCAAAATAAGAGCTGTTATTGTCGCTGCTAGAAAAAGGAAGCACGTGAAAACTATGTTCGCCGCATTGAAACGGACGTCACTCTAAACTTGGGAAAACGTTGCAAGAAAGAAGCTGCACGCAGCAACCTGAAACACGGCAACCGTTCCACATCGTTCGAAATCGACGCTAGCTCATTTTACAAAAGCAATACCGAGATAACATAAAACACAGAGTTCGTGTCGCGCTCTTTTCGCAATGTCTCTCGTGTTTGGGCTTTTTTTCTAAGCCTAATTAAACGATGCGTGGCTGCTGCAACAGTTGTTTTGATCGCCGGTACGGCAGTACGCCCCAGTTCTGTAGAGGAAAACAATGATGCCCACATGTTACAAGGATTTTATCGCGAGCTGGATAGTCGATTGCCGTTGTTCAAAACGCTCGCAAAAAGAGGCGTGGGCATGGCCACAGGTGGGCTGAACAGCAGCAGGCACCGCGAAGTGGGCAGCGAAAAAAATTGAGGAAAAATGCTCAGGCGCCCGTGTGCTGTGCGATGTCCGTGCGCGTTAAAGATCCCCAGGTGGTCGAAATTATTCCGGAGCCCTCCACTACGCCATCTCTTTCATCCTTTCTTCTTTCACTCCCTCCTTTATCCCTTCCCTTACGGTGCGGTTCACATGTCCCACGATATATGAGACAGATACTGCGCCACTTCCTTTCCCCTAAAACCAATTATTATTATTATTAGCTCCGCAATGCCAGGATATACGTAGCGAAAGCTAAGGCGCACGGCTTCTTTGACTTCGCGCCGGATGGCGAGGCGCTGACGCCGAGGCTGGTGACGTGGTTCGTCACGCGGTTGGTCACGTGACCAGTCACGTGGTTGATCACGTGGTACGGTGCGACCACTGTGGGACTGCGAGCACCGCGAAACTGCGAGTACGTGGCCAATGTAGCTTTCACTACAATAATTTAAAAAAAAGAGTTTCACGCTTGTGTGGAAGGACATCAGGCCGCAGAAATCCTCCGGCGAACGCATTGGCTCGTTTGAAAAAGGAACTTGGCTTTTGCAATAAACACAACCGCATTCAGATTTCGGCTACAAAACAAGCACTTTATCTTTTATATCAGGGCTATAGCTGACAGATACTCAGTAAGCGGTAGTGATGAACACAGTGTAAAAACTGTTCAGCTCGGCTGTCACCAGTATACAAAAGGGACAGATTACAAGATTCCATCGACATGCAGTAGTTCTTTTGCATCGATCCAAGTCTCTTTTTGAGACTTTCCCTGGCTGTGGCGCTGATAAACACAGCAGGAAAATTTAAAAACAGACTTTTACATGTGGTAGTCTCAATTTCTTAGTCCTGTCATAGGAGACACGCTCTAAAGTCGGTGTAGTCACTATGCGAAATTTTATGGAATCAAGAACAGCAGCGCCGCATAGGCGACGTGCAGTGGTAATAATTGGCGTGACATTAAAGATAGTGTGTAGATTTTGTTATAGCTACCGTTTGGAGCACTACGCCGACTTAATAATAGTATTAAAGAAATAAAAGTGGCGATATCTATCAACATACCAGCAACCGTGTTTGCCAGTAGCTTAGCTGGTGATGGCAGTGCCACTGGCAGCGTAGCGGTACATTGCCTTCCTGAAAACTGTCGAACAGAAATGAAGAAGCAAGGTTAAACCATGAAAAAAAAAACGGTTGCAACTTCCAAGGGGAAAAAAAGTTGAGGCGTCTGAAGCTTCCGTCAGCAAAAATAACGCAAATAACAATATGCGTTGCGCTAAATCTTATGTCTTAAAGTGCAGAGTCTCAATTCGAAGCGACGTGGCCGAATTATGTGTAAAGCACGATGCGATCGTCGGGTCTTTCTTGATATAAATTGCAAATCTTGAGTGGAAAATGGCGATAAAATATTCATATTTGACCGTGATATTCTCGCTTAAGCTTCGCCTTTAAGAGTGGAACACGACAGCGTGTTGCAACACTGCCAGGGAGTCCACGGAACGCCATCGCCCGTTGGGCGCGACGCCTTGCCCATTAGACAAATCGCTCTGCTACGTACGGTGAAACGGACGCGCGGAGCGGCAAACCACGTAGAAGAGCTGCCAGGCGCCTTGACGAAACGCAAGGGTCTCAAGTCACAGTCGTAGTTCGTCGACGCATCGTTCTCGACAAACTCGATGCTAAGAACGACAGCATAGCTTCCGCGCCGAACGAACGGGCAGCCAGCAGCAAGCTTCGTGGTGAAAGCGCTGCGCTGTTCGCCGCTCACCGCGTGATTCCTGCGTGCCCGCACGGCCCCACTGCGCCCGAACGAGTGATATGTCAGACGCGTAATTTCCATTCCTTAAAATCAATTTTCATAGCATTTTCCTTTCCTTGCGGCACTGTTCGGGTGTCCACTGATATATGTCAGACAGGCCTCACTTTCTTTCCTTAAAACTAATTTGCATTTCATTTTCCTTCCCTTGCGGCGCGATCCGGGTTGTCCACCGAAATATGTGACAGGGGTCCGTTCCTTTGCTTGCGCTGCCGACGCGCGCTATCTGTTGGGGCAGTGGCGTACATTGCGAGGAGGAGGAGGAGAGATTTTGGGCTCACTGTGAAGAGGAGCAATTTCTGATCGCGGCCGACGCCGACAACACCGGCTTTTCTGCGACACGAGCTCCTTAACGCTGTCACGTTAAAATATTCATATTTCCTGCGCTACTCTCAGCACTATTCTCTTTTTCATGAATAATACTGAGGTGTGTTTTACACCTTTGGAATTGTGGAATTTGGTTTTTGAAGAAAATAAAAATGGCGCAGTATCTGTCTCACATATCGGTGGACATCTGAACCGCCGTAAGAGAGGGATATAGGAGCAAGTAAAAGAAGAAAGGAAGAAAGAGGTTCCGTAGTGGAAGGCCCCGGAATAATTTCGACCACCTGTGGATAACGTCCTTTGACATCGCACGGCACACGGGCGCCTTAGCGTTTCGATGGAGGCGAAACGCTAAGGCGCAGGTGTGCTGTGCGATGTCAGTGCACGTTAAAGATACCCAGGTGGTCGAAATTATATTCTCTAGTAGTGACCATTACGATTCGCACATATGTTTCTGTATTTGTGCGTTCTTCTTCATAAGCTTCCTGTTCTCAGTAGCGTTTTCCCTCTTTGCTCCGCTGATACCTTGCAGGCTGCGATGTGAATGTTTTCCGTTATTTTCCCCTTCAGCTTCGCGTGCAGTTGAAACTAACATTAAAAGCTTCTTCGCACCGCAGCAGCCTATTGATGTAGTAACGCAGGGTGCAGGCATCCAGCGCAAGATGTTCGACTAACCCAAATAAAGATTATTTGAGTACGCTTATGATGTGTTAAAGAAAGCGGAAAATGTAAGTGCCCTTTCAACCCTTCCTTAATAGCTACCGTCCCAGGTACGGGCCACCCACATTATGAGACAACCTATTCCAACGTCATCACCCACTATAACACTCACTGCTATGGATTAGTACAGTCATTCCAGTAGTGGTAGATGCAACCTTGGTGCGCTGCCTTAGATGATGAGGAGGCCGGAGGCTGCTTGAGATGGAGGCAGAAGACTTTTATACCGCTGTTTACTATGCTTGAGTACAGGTGTTGATGCAGCTGCCACGATCTGTGGTCAGTTTAACCGACCGCCTAAAGTTGAACCAACAGACGCCGCGTCCCAACTACGCAGTCTTGAGCGGCGTATGCGAGTGCTCCGCCACAGGTGGTGGTGGTAGTGGTTTTATTAAAAATAATAGTAAAAAGGAAGGAGAAGATTTTTGCTAGCCCCGGCATCTGCCATCGATACTGAAGCACCTGAGCTGGGGCAGCGTAAATAAAGGACAGCAGGCAGAATGGAGAAATGAAATGAAAGAGGTGAGGGTGCAGGAAGAGAGGATAGGGGGAGAAGTAATATGTACAAACTATTTACCCAATAAGAAATGTGTCCAGGTTGTGCGCGTGATTAGTTCATTTTAGAGGAATTAAATCACACACGCGCACAGCACTGTGTTGGTTACAACTGGAGTGGGGCGTCCAGTTATTAATCGTTCAAGGTAGCACCCGCGGAGCGTTCGGTCACTGCGTGTATAACTATCTGACGGAGAACAGACGGGACGTCAAGCCCGTGTGTTCGAGGAATGCACAGATGCTCACCAAAGTTCGCTCACGAGTGCGCGCACTGCCCTGCGGCCACAATAGCGTCTTGATGGAGTCTGGTAGTATGCCCTGCGCCCTATAGGCCGCGAGCATATCGCGACGAGCATCGGCGAACGCGGCACAGTGAAGGAGCAGGTGTTTTAGTAGACTGTTTTAGTTTCACGTACGTAGAGGGTTCACGTACGCAAACGTGAGAAGTCTACGTAGCCTGCACGCAGGTCGTTTGAAACCGTTATAGTTACACGTACGCGAAACACGCCGCGCGTTACGCCTAGCGCCATCTACTAAGAAACACAGACACTGGTTGTAGCCTAAATCATCCAAGACAAGTGCTTAAGCCAAGCCATTCATAGCGAGACTGCTGCTATGACGACGACCAACGCTACTTCGTCAGGCTTAACAGCTGAAAAATCGCCCTTCTGTCTGAAAAACAAAAGCTATTTGTCGCTTTAAACCTTAAGCGAGGGTAAGAATGGGCGAATTGAAGGCGAATACAACAGTTTAGAACACGATATCGCCTCGAGGGATTAGCGACGAAGCTGTTATCGCTGTGAAGCGGCGGGCAGGGCGCCACCATGTTTGTCAACGCTAGGTACGCAAGCAACGCCAAGACCGCAACGTAAAAATCCGAATCTCACGTACGCACGTGAGACTCGCGCATACCCTTTGCGTTCTGCGCATGCACATTGGTCACCCGTAAGAGCTCTACGTACGTGAAGCCTCTACGTACGTGAAACTAAAACTCTGTAGTGTTTCCACTGCACCGCATCAGTCACACACATCACTCGTCGCGATTCCGTGACGCACCCGTCGTTCCCCGGGCCACACGCAGCCAATGCGCGCGCGGAGGATCATTGCACGTTGCGACCGTGCGCGAAAGCCGGTGACACTGTCAATGCGCTCACCTCCCGCGATGCGCGGGTCGGGGCGCTGATTTCGGAGATGGTCGTCGATGGCCGCACGCAAGTCCTCCAGCGCAAGGGGCAGATCGCTGGCAGGTAGTTGGTGTGCAGCGGTCGCGAGGTCGTCAGCTTCTTCGTTGCCGGCGATGCCGAAGTGACCGGGCACCCACTGTGCACTCACGGCACAACCTCTCTGCGCGAGGCGCTCGATGCGCGTGCGAATTTCCCGCACTAGTGGGGTACCGCGGCCGTTAGAGTGCAGGCGGCTGAGGGCGGCGCGGGAGTCGCACAGCAGAGCACTCCTGGGCGGCGGAGGGCCGAGGGTGAGCAGCAGGTTCATCCCGAGCCGGATCCCCATCAACTCCGCCGTGGTGGAGGAGCCCAGGAAGGCTGCGTGTTGCTGGATGTGCAGTCGCAGGGCGGGGATGGTGGCCGCCGCAGCAAGCGAGCAGCTGCCGCGGGCCACTGAGCCGTCGGTGTACACGAGGAGATGGTCCTGGAGCTTCTCGTGCATGACGGCTCTGGCCAGCTGCTGCACAGCACAGAGGGGTGTGCTCCGCTTTCCCGCAATGCCGACGATCTCTCGCTGTACCTCCGAGGCAGCAGGCCAGGGCGCGCAGGAGCCGTAGTGGGGTGGGCCTTGTGTCAATTGCACATACTCAAGCAGCGCAGCGCCCATTCGTGAGCGCGGGTGCGAGCGCATACGCTGCAGCAGCGAGCCGCCGTCTGGTGCGCGGTGAAGCCGGTCAATGTGATTCAATGCCCTGCGCGCTGCTTGGAGCTAAAGTGGCCACGCTCCTGCCTCGGCCAACGTTGCGGCGCACTGCGAATTTTTGGGCAGGCCTAGGCACACGCGCAGGGACTTGCGGTGCTGAAGCTCGAGTTTCTTCCAGCACGGCTTGCGCACCGTGACGAGCGGCAGCGCATAGAGCACCGCCCCCAAAGCTGCGGCATTGTATAGCCACTGCGCGGCTTGCTGGGAGATGCCCTGGCGTCGAGCGGTGAGCTTGTGCACGGCGGCGGTGATCCTCTTCATCTGCAGACAGGCCTTGGTCGCCGCGGGGCGGAAGGAAAGGCGCCAGTCGATGTCCAGGCCAAGGTACCGCACCGATTTACGCCAAGGAATCGGAGTCCCGTCCAGTGACAGTGGCGCAAGGTGCGCGCGCGAGCGCGAAACGCAGGCCATGGCCACCGATTTGTCCGCGCTCAGCGACAGACAAAGGCCGCGCAATCTGGCATCCATTGCGGTCAGGGCTCCCTGAAGACACCCCCGCAAGCGGAACGCCTCGCCCGGTGGTCCCCAGTACAACAGAGCTATGTCGTCTGCATATATGGACATGTACACATGGTGTCGGCCGCTCGTGGGGAGGCAGGCCGGCACCACCGACGTGGCTACATTAAACAGAAATGGTGATAGGACATAGCCCTGCGGCGGGCCCATGTCCACCGGGCAAGGCTTGGAGAGCTTACCCCCTACTCCTACGCGCATGGTGCGCCCGCTCAGGAAGCCATGAACGTATCGCAAAAGGCGCCCGCTCACACCAGCCCCCTCAAACACCGCGAGAATTGGTGCGTGGTGAACGTTGTCAAAAGCGCCCGGGACGTCCAGTAGTAGCAGCAGAGCAACCTGGACTGCCGCCTTGGCATGCTCCAGCGCTGTAACAACGTCCGGTATAGAATCAGCCGTGCACCGCATTCCACGGAAACCCGTCTGCCGCTCGTCAAACAAATCAGCCTCCGCAGCCCGCTCGTTCAGACGCTGCAACGCCATATGCTCCATGAGCTTACCTGCCGCCGATGTTAATGCCACTGGCCGGTATCCGCTCAGCTCCGTAGGTGGGCGCCTTGCCTTTCAGATGGGACAAACGACCGCGGTTCGCCAATCCTCCGGTAGCTCCCCGCGTTCCCACACCAGGTTGATCTGCTGCAGGAGGATCTGTCGTTGCTGCGCATCCAGGTTTCGCAGCATCTGGTATGTCACCCCGTCCGGTCCGGGCGCCGAGCGGCGGCGGCAGCGCTGCAGCGCATTGTTCAGTTCCGTCGCGGGGAACCGCGCATCACATGGACCTTCCGAGGCGACGGGCGAGGGACTAGGGTCGCTTCTGCGGCTCTCAGGAGCAGCTATGTTAGCGGCGTGTGCGGGGCTGGGCGGCGCGAATCGATCGGCAAACCGCTCTGCCAACTCTACAAAGCTGAGGCCGCTGGAGATTGCGAGGGCGGCCAGCGGTTGACGGTTTGCCTGTGGTTCGGTGATGCGCCGCAGGGTGTCAAACAGCCTCCGCGAGCTGACATCTTCCTCCATCCTTTGGCATAGTGAAGTCCACTGCCGGCGGTATAGCTTGTTGGCGTGGCGGCGCGCTGCTGCGTCCAAGCGGTTGTAGACAGTCCAGTCGGCGGCTTTGTCGGTCCGTCGCGCCCGTCGCTCTGCGCGATCTCTCTTCTCGCGCAGATTGGGTAGCTTCATATCAGGTGTGGGCTGCCCTGCCCTTACCTCTGCTCGTTGGGTGGCTGAGAGAGCGCTTCGGACTAGACTTGAAAAGAAATCTGCGCCAGTGGCCGCCGCCTCGTCGACCGCCCGCCTGAACGCACTCCTCTCCTCCACAGAACAACTCTCCTTCGCTCTGCCTGTACGAGCGCGTGACAGTCGAAAAGGGGAGCTAGCGCGAGACACGCCTCGAAGATGCGCGCAGCTTTACTATACCCGCCGCCCTATGTAAAAAGGAAAACTAGCAAACCCTTTGTACTGATCCGGAGTTCCCGGGTTCGAACCCGACCGCGGCGGCTGCGTTTTTATGGAGGAAAAACGCTAAGGCGCCCGTGTGCTGTGCGATGTCGGTGCACGTTAAAGATCCCCAGGTGGTCGAAATTATTCCGGAGCCCTCCACTACGGCACCTATTTCTTCCTTTCTTCTTTCACTCCCTCCCTTATCCCTTCCCATACGGCGTGGTTCAGGTGTCCAACGATATATGAGACAGATACTGCGCCATTTCCTTCCCCAAAAGCCAATTATTATTATTCAGGAAAGCGAATAGCGCAGTAGCTGTCTCACTTATCTCGTTGGACACTCGAATCACGCCGTAAGAGAAGAGAGGAAGACTAAATTGAAAAAAGAAAGAGAGAAAGAGGTGTCGTAGTGGAGGCATCCGGGATAATTCCGACCACCTGGGGGATCTCTAACGTGCTCTGACATCGCACAGCACACGGGCGCCTTCTTCGTTTCGCCTCCTTCGAAATGTGGCAGCCGCGGCAGGGTCCGAACCCGGGAACTCCGGCTCAGTAGCCGAGTGCTCTAACCACTGATCTACCACAGCACAAAATGTTTTTGCGGGAAGAAGTTAGTTTTTGTTAGTGGCTATCAGCTGCATCTGCCATCGAAACATGCACATGACCTATGACTAGAGGGAATAAAACGACAGCGAGAGAACAGGGAGAGGGAAAGAAAGCGGGGAGTGATAATAGAAGAGGATAGAGGTAAAGGGGTAGGGATAATGTACACTATGTACAAATGATGATAATAATAATTGGTTTTCGGGGAAAGGAAATGGCGCAGTATCTGTCTCATATACCGTTGGACACCTGAACCGCGCCGTAAGGGAAGGGATAAAGGAGGGAGTGAGAGAAGAAAGGAAGAAGAGGTGCCGTAGTGGAGGGCTCCGGAATAATTTCGACCACCTGGGGATCTTTAACGTGCACTGACATCGCACAGCACACGGGCGCCTTATCGTTTTTCCTCTATAAAAACGCAGCCGCCGCGGTCGGGTTCGAACCCGGGAACTCCGGATCAGTAGTCGAGCGCCCTGACCGCTGAGCCACCGCGGCGGGGCTATATGTACAAATGCAGAATGGGAAATAAGTATGGTCACTCGTGAGCTGTGCGATGCCAGTGCACTTTAAGGATCCCCAGGCGGTCGAAATTATTCCGGAGACCTCCACTACGGCAACTCTTTTTTCCTTCCTTCTTTCGCTTCCTTCTTTATCCTTTCCCTTGACGGCGCGATTCGGGTGTCCACCGAGATATGTGAGACAATTAGTGCATCATTTGCTTTCCTCAAAAACCAACTTTTTTTTCCCATAAATGTGATAGGAGTAATCTTTTTTTTAATTGGTTTTTGGGGAAAGGAAATGGCGCAGTATCTGTCTCATATATCGTTGGACACCTAAACCGCGCCGTATGGGAAGGGATAAGAGAGGGGGTGAAAGAAGAAAGGAAGAAAGGGGTGCCGTAGTGGAGGGCTCCGGATAGGAGTAATCTCGAATATTTGAGTCACGCAATACTGCTGACAGACAGCCCTATTTCAGTTTAGAAGGTACCCTAGCCGCAACGAACCAAACGGTAAATCTCCGGGACGCGAACGCGCAAAGTGACAAGTGAAAGGCACTAATGCATTTCTGCGTTTATAGGAGTTTGGTACTTCCACTTCAACCAATCTATTTACCTACATTGAATAACACGGCAACTGAAGAAATTGAAACAGCTATCAGTGAGGCTTGATTCCAAGGCGTTATTGCCCTTGCTATCTGTTTATGCGGCCCGAAACCATAGCTATATTTTTCTCTCTGCGGACTGAACGGCAAACATTGAAAGCTAACTTGCGAGAGGCATTGCAATAGTCTGTTTTCCTTTTACAAATGCTCACTTTCGCACGTGTGCGTGACATGGCCAGGAGAGGACTTCAGCGGGAATATGCATGATGAGAGTGCATCGGGAAATAAAGGCTCACGTCGACAATTGTTGTGCAACATCACTTCCTGTTTCCAAGAGGATTTTTTTCAATGGCTACGTGATTCCACGGTGAAGCAAAAATAACGTTTTTTTTTGCGTGTACAAAGTAACACTCACGGCTATCTCCCGCTCCAGCAGATTTATAGCCAACTCGAAGCTTTGTCGGCCTAGTATACAAACCGGCGCTGTGAATCGAAACTGCACTTCCGGTTTCAGAAACATTTGCGACATATAATGCACATGTTAGGCGGTCGCTCATATTCAGCATTTTCCGCAATCCGCACAGCTTAGCAGCTCAGTGTGTAGTGGGTATCACAGAGCTAAATGCGGATAGGCATATCATGCATTGTACTGGCGATAATCAGCTTGTGCCTTGCTTTCTGCTTTCTTCTGAAATGAATCGCAGCGATGATGTAGAGGTACATCGGCAGTCTCGAGTGCAAGTGGACCGGGTTTCGAATTCCAGTTCCGCGGAATTCTCCACCGGGTTTGAAAAAAAAAGAAAAACTCCGCGTGTCTATAGAATTGCTTAACCAGGCCTGCCGTGCGGCCTGATCTCGGTGATCAGAACCGACAGCGCACTTTCTCACCAGAACAGGATTTGGCCATCCTGGTGTAGTACTTGGCCACAACCTTCTATAAACAAACCAATTAACTCTTGGCCCTCAGTCCACACCAGGTGCGGAGCAACTGACCACGGCGGCGGTCAGACCTGTGACACAGCGCAGGGTGCTTAGAATCAATGGCTTCGGCTTAGCGGTCCGGGCCACAGAGCAGGGATAGGGTGGGCGTAGCTGGCAAAGGACAGGGTTAATTCGAGAGACATGGGAGAGGCCTTTGCCCTGCAGTGGGTGCAGTCAGACTGATATTGATGATGACCATGAATAACAAAACCCTAAGAACTATTTGGCATACGGCACTATGTTCAGGTGGTCTGAGACACCGAAAGTAGGAGGAACGAGAAGATCTAAAGACACCGAGGACAGATAAAACAAATTCTTGCTATGTGTAAAAGTAGATTAACTGCTTCTTTATGGTGATGTTTGTTTCTTGGGAAGCAAAAAAAAAGTATGTATTGCAGGCATTCTAGTTTAAATCTAACCCATTTTCCTCTCCACTCCTTTCAAGCTCATAAGATCAAGAGAGAAAAAGACTCCCTAATGGCAGCTTTGAATTGAGTAGCAGCGTAAACCCGAGAAATACAGACATTTGCCTGAAAAATAGCCGCTTGTATTGATGCCTGGCGTTTAAGTTCCTTTTTAAACCTTTTTTTTCTTTATTGAGCACCGTTTACGGTTTAAAGCTTCGACTTTCCATTAGAAGCTGTAAACTATCCATGTACAACAACATCAAGTCGCCCTAACTCTCCTCTTAAATCTCCCCACCGGCAACGCTGTCTCAGGGCCGTGACGGGAGCAGTCCTGAATGCGTTTTCCTTGCTACGTGCGGGTAGGGCGCCCAGAATGCTAGAGCCCTCCCCCCCTCCCCACTTGAGTTATTGAAAGGAGCATAGACACCTAACTTCTGGTTAAGAGTTTGCTGCTTTACAATGCTTCGTAAGGCATTCGTATACATTATTACCAGGTCGTATTCTCCTCCAACCGCTAAAACAATTATCGAATTTCTTTGTGCACCTGTTTCGGTTCCTGTTTCAACAGAATAACGATGACTGTGACGTGAAAGTCGGCTGACAGCTCACGTGAGTTAAGTAAAAACTGAGCTATAAGTGCTGTGTCGTCGTATTAATTCATTAAAATGTTAAAGCTCGCCTGTCTCAAGAGCCAGAATGAGAACGAATGTAGAAGCAGCGATTATAATAGACAGTTTTCACGACTCACTGACCTATAAACACACTTTGATGTCAGAGTCGTCATCAGGATGTTGAAACCTGTACAGAAGGACATGACAGAAAAATTCGATTATAAACCTTCATTCCAAAAGCACTGTATGCATAAAGCCAATCAGATTTATCAATTTCGTTTGTTACGGTACATCCATCAGCAGAAATTACATGCAGAAATTCTTGACAAAAACTCAGCAGCAAATAACTTAACTATGTAAAACAAACACTAATTTACCAAGTTCTCTCTGCTCTCAATAGGTTCAGTCGGGACGTCGACTTTTCTGTCAGCATTGTTAGATTTAAACGGAACAAAAAACAATGCCTACTTGACAACCATCTTGAATTTTGTTCACTCTAAAACTTCCTTCGGATGACTTTTTTCGCGAGTGACAGTTTGGAATCGATCACCCACGTCGGCAGTTTATTATTGCATGCATGTAATTGATCTTGCTTGAATGTATCATTGTGATCATCTTGGTCATCTGACTCTCGCTCGTGCATAGTGCAAGCCGTGCATAGTATTGTCTTCCGCATCACCACATAGAAGGAAACGTGTCACAAAAATTAAGTGTATTTCCATGCTTAACGTGTGCAAACCACGCTACACACCAGGGTTTTTTTTCACCTTACGTCTTCCACAACAGGAGTCCTCCATCACCGAATAGTAAATTATCTTTGACTGTATGCCACCGCAGAGCGGTTTCTACAGCTTCATGATTCTTTCCTTGCAGCTCATACGTGTTCCCGCTATACCAACTCTCCTTTCTTTGGATCTCCTCCATCGGAGCTCTGTTGACAATATTCCTGGGAACGACGCTTAGCCTTGCAACAGGCAAGTCTACGCATGTTTTTACTCAAATAGAGTTGATAAAAGATATTGACATCGTACCACTTTTACTGCAGTAGGAAGAGACTCAAAGAATGTGGTGTACGTTTTGAGCCCAGAAAAAAAAACATAATGCGCGCTGAATTTTTTTGCAACCGTCCGAAGTGACTTCACCGTCCGTCTGAAGTCAAGAGCCCACAAATCTCTCTTCAAAATACCGGAAGAGGTGACAAATACAAATCTTATCGACCGAAGTCTTTTTCAGGGTCTTGGAAAACGAAGGAAGTGTCTGGCCATACTTTAGTTTTCTGCGGCTAGAGAAGTAGCAAATTGGAGTTTACTGTCGACAAATGGTGTCGAAACAGATATTTCCATAGTTTTGGTCGCATAACAAAAGTAATTAAAAACGTCGCCCATCTTGAAGAAGAGGCTGCGAAAAAAATGCCATAAATATTTCAAGGCAACAAGAAATCAGTTTTTAAAGTTTGAAGGTTCTTCCAGCGACGTTTCCAGCGCCTACACAGGTGCCATACATAGGTTAGAAGCCCGCTTATCCTACTGCCAACAGATGGCATGGAGAGCGGGAACTCGGGAAAAAGTGAAGGATTTCAGTTACGCCAAAGAATAATGCCACCCCTTTTCTAAATTCATATGCATTGACTGTCAAGGGACTTACATCAAATGATATCTAGATGTTGGAATTAGTCGATAGCTAGTGCCGGCATTGTGTCAGCGTAGAAGGACAAGAGCCGAACATCTTCCATCCACTTTTTGGCCAGTCGTAAAATTATTGTTGTGGATGAAGGATGGGTGTCGCGCTGCTCAACGCGATGTACATCATCGTAACCTGAGAAGACTGCGAGTTCCCCTTCGAATGCGCCGGCGGCGGCCGAGGGTAGACGCAAGCAGCTGGGCCAGCGGCGCATTCCAGCGAACGTCGCTGCGACTCGGGTTTAATTGAGAGCGGATGTTGCGGTGCGCGCCTTGCAGTTCACCTGGGCTTGCAGCGCTTCCCACGACCGTTGGAGCGTCGGCATCGTAGGCATGCATGGCTCAAGTGTTTGAAGTGCATCTCGATGCGGCCGTTTACGCTCTTCGACGCAATGTGCGCTTCCCGAGCGTAAGGCGACGCCGCGCCGTCAGCGCTGCGGAAAGTGCGGTCAACAACAGCTTCCGCCGGCAGGGCTTCCCACGTGAGATGAGCGGTGGGTAACAAGAACCCCGTTCCCAGGGAGGCAAGACTCGCCCGTCTGGCACGGGTGCACGTGATGCCCGCCGCGGACTCCGAACGCTGCGGAGTGCGCCACGACCACGATAAGTCTGAGGGCGTTCTCAGCCAGTGCCTTCTCTTGAGGTTTGATGTGGCTGGAGAAAGCCCATGCAGTGCATACACTCCCATTACGATTCAACAGTGTGCGCTTTTTTATCGGTGATGTTGCCTCGCAGTGTTAAGAATCGATTTATTTTTTTTTGAGCTGCAGCCCAAAATTTTCAATAAAAAATGTTTAGGCGCTCCCTTTCGCTCAGTACAAAGATTTGTGTGTTCGCCAAAAAAAATTTTAAAGGGGTACTAGTGAAGAAGCATGCTTGTTCAGCAATGAGGCTTATGGATGCCCCCATACACAGTACTATTAAGAAGCGCTGTGAAGACTTTAAGATTATTCCTTACTAGCTGTCTTTTCCGCACGTCTCAGTTCACCTTCGTGTTTTGCGCTAAGCACAACAAACGCCCAGTTGTTATCTCGTTGGGAAATTCATGTCATAACGGAGAGAAGTTTCTGGTGGGTGTTAGGTTGAATATTTTATTTTGAAATCGTGCCTTCGTTCACCGTGGACCAATTTCCATTCCTTTCGAGCTTTGAGCCCAGTATCATAGAAGCAATTAATGGCCCCACTCGTCTTTGTTAAGAAAGAAGACGTTATTTAGCTTGGTTGTTTTGTGATAGCGACAGGGTGCTGAGTTCAATTAAACTGTGCTGGAATAAGCTGGCATTATAGAGGTACTGCAGAGGCATATAAATATCACCAGGCCCCTCTTTAACGCATTTCGGTTTAAAGCTGAAAATGAATTATTGAAAGAACTGCCGGCATCGCCAAGCGGAAGAGTTCTAGGATAGCTGGAATATCCCCCCTGAAAACGAAGCTACAGTAATGGCTGCGAGCTGCACAGCAGTGTAGTCCGGAAGACTGCATTGGGTTATTTATTTCTATTACCCTCACGTCCAAAGACATTTTAGAGGCGACTGATTTCAAGAACATTTATACTGCAGGCATGAATACTTCGTTGTTACCTAAAGTATGAGAACCAAAGAGATTTCGAATAAAATCATTGTGTTACCCTTCCTCCACTCTTCATGGATAACATATATATAGCACCATATAATCTTACGAGCATGCCGTAATAAGGATGGCAATAACAGAGAGAGTAATGCATAAATCGACGGAATTGAGATGTGCCCGTCAGTTATGTGTGTTAAAGAAGGTTCCGTAACAAACAGCACCAAGCGTCTACATGGGCATTACCGGTCGATGACACATGTAGAGAGAGAGAAAGGAATTTTAGTGAGAGAAAATGAGGGGCCAGCAGCAGCCCTGTGGGACTGCCCTGTGTAGTATTCTGGATTAGGTCCCTAGCCTGTATTTTAAAATACCACTCCTCCTTTCCTCTCATTAAAATTCCTTTCTCTCTCTCTCTCTAAATGTGTGATCGACCTGTAATGCCCATGCAGGTGATTGGTGCTGTTTGTAACGGAACCTCGTTTAACACACATAACGTTTATAACGTTTAACGCACATTACTTGGTAAATTTGATTGCCACAGATACACTTTGCCTGTCTGGAGATGCATGTGGACAGTATCTATTAAAACTTTGAATGAACTTTGCGGAAAGTATAATTTGTCACTTGTTCGCGTTCGTCATAGGCATCGTGCGAACGTTCGACAGAATATATCAGCCCCTATACGGGAGGATACGCGAGCTGTGCGACATATATGCGCAGAAACACCCGGCATTTATAAGTCTGAAGCGTGACCTAGCTCACGACTGGCGATGGGTGCTGAAGGTCTTTAAAAAGGAATCGAGAATTACCAGTCACGCGTAGACACTTGCATTTTCCCCCTCTTGGCTGCACTTAGCTTGGTTATTCCTTTCCAATCTGTTTTCCTTCTTGAACTCTGTCGGTGGAGCAAAGAGCCTCAGTGCCTCTCAGAGATGGAGAAGGAGGAGGCGGGAACTGCAGCGCGTGGAAACCTCTGTACGGCTTTCCGTATGTTCGAAGTCATGGCACTGTCCACATGGTTAAGGAGGAGGAGAAAAATTAGGAGGAAAGACGGGTAGGTTAACCAGTAGATGAAAGCGGTTTGCTATATCCTGCACTGGGGAAAAGGAAGGAGAGGATATAAATGTTCGGGAGAAAATGGAGTGATAAGGAAAAGGAGAAGGCGAAAGAGCTTGGGAAAAGTCACAGCACAGCCTGTCGTGCAGGCCTGACACTCTCAAGAACCGCAAGAGGGCCTGGAAGGCCCTCACCGCTGATAATCGCCGCGGCCAGTGTCCAAGAATCTTAACCTCCGTTAGCGGCCGTGAATTGATGTGTTCCTGCGCACCGCGCAGAGGAAGAATTTGAGAATCGCACGCTGGAAATTCACATAGAATATGAGAGATGCTCTCATCGCGCCACAGATGTCACAAGCAGGGTTATCAGCCTTGCCGATCACAGTAGAGTAATGCTTTCTGAATGCGACACCGAGTCACAGGCTACGCAGCTAAGTTGCCACACGTCGTGGTAGGCCGGATGGAAGCCGTAGCTTCAGGTCGGTATCCAGGGATAATAGACGCGGGTTAGAAATCTGGTCGGAATTCCACAAGGAATCTCCCGCGCCAGTGTTCGGAGCCTACGCGCTGCGTCGGCTCTCGAGATGGGGATGCCGTGGCGCGGAGTCGCCGTGGTACGCGGTCGGTGCGAAAGTTCGTCTTTACGGAAGTACACGCAAGGCAGTTGATCTTAAGCGAACTGTTTGTGCATTAACCCTCCTGTAAACCAATTAAATTGTCTCGCATTGTTCCTTTTAACCAAGGATTCGTCTTAACGCGAGTCTACTGGACATTTTTTTTTATCAGCCTTGTCCGCGCACTTGGCTAATTTGTAATCTTAAGAGAAGGGCACCAACAATGTTTGTATTCGCCACCCCGAGTTTGAAATTTTTCTTTGTGATACAGCCTAAGCTAAGGACCTGTTTCAGTTTGTGTTGTCGGCCGATTTGGGCACATCGTTTACATCAGAGCTCCCTCTGTAGTAAACGCTGAGAAAAAAAAAGTCCAGTAGACTCGCGTTAAGACGAATCCTTGGTTAAAAGGAACAATGCGAGACAATTTAATTGGTTTACAGAAGGGTTAATGCAAAAACAATTCGCTTAAGATCAACTGCCTTGCGTGTTCTTCAGTTAAGACGAACTTTCACACCTACCACGCACCACGGCGACCCCGCGCAATGGCAATCCGGGGCACTGCTGCGCAATGTAAAAGCAAGCAATATGTACAAAACATACAAATATACAAGTCCACAATATATCTTACTAGCATCTTCTCGGCAAACTGTAAGAAAGCCGCCTTGCAGGAGAGAACTGTCTTGAAGGGAAGCTTTCTTGTCGTTTCAGAAAAGTCACGGCACCGTCGCGCCAGCGCTGGCGCAATGGTCCAATCTCGGCATCGGACGCGCGTCACGTGCCCTGCGTTGCCTTCCGCGGACTAAAAGGATCGTTTGCGCTAAGAGCACTTGCTCTTTGATTTAGGCCTTAAATTTTTCAATTGACATGACTTTGCAAGACGCGTTATCTTGGCACCGAGATGGCCAGATATCGGCGGCGCGCGGCACGCGCATTGCCTGTGGTGGACGTAAAGGCGCGCGGTGCGCGTGCATGTAGAGTTGGTAAAAGTTGCTGTGAGTAAAAAGTGAGACAAAAGAGAGGCGCACAACTACCCTGCTGGCCATCATCGAAGCGCTTAGACGAGGATAGAAAGCAAAGTTCAGAAAAAAAAACCCACTCACATAGCACCCGCTGTGGGGTAAAGTCAGAAAAAGAGTGAAAAAAAAAGCACTAGCCCGATGCCCATTTTCAAATAGAGATATTGTGAGCTTCATCATGCTTTGTCTTGAGTGCACATTATTTACAGTGCAATTCGAGCTCTATTTGCAATTATCCTCTATCTGATTGGCCATTTTATACATTGTTTTAATTTACTTATATATGGAGGGACCTTGCATGCCCATGAATCTTTTTTTTGTACGTGCTCTTCAGTTTGAATGAACTTCTGATGAGACGAAAAAAATTTCTGGTCCCTTCAAGCTCGTCTTAAAGGGGGTCTACAGTATTCTCAAAATGCTTGATAACTGGAGGCATGGACAAAATAGGTGTGATATCTGCCCAAGCGGTGAGCCTTCTGCTCTCTTTATTGCGTCCTCTCGTATCTATATTTTTTATAGTGAAGATCAAGAAGTTCGTTACTGTCTTAAGCTCTTTTAGTTCTAGGGAAGCGTTTCCTATTTTCATTATTCTAAATTTTTATGCTATAGCAGAAATGAAAAACGAACAGGCAGAAGGCGTTTCAAGACGCTTGACAAAGGCCTTCCCGGCCCTAAAGTAATGGCAATACATTTTGCTTGCCTAAAATACAATAATAGAGTAATAAGAGACGTTCTGAAAAATTGCCTGCAGATTCAACACTTGCCGCAAAGGCAGCAGCGTTGAATAAATAAGAGTAAAGTCGATGCAGGCACGCGACAATGCGCAGGCATGAAGAAATAATGTAAAAAAGTGTCTACCGCGAAAGGACAATAAAAATAAATGTTACCAAGGGACAATTCGCACATCAGTCTTAATTCTTAAAAACATGCTGCGTACACAAATGTCCTTCCCTGATTGCGTCGCCTTCTGGCCACTCCAACATTACGAATTTCTACCATGTCATTCAAGCTGGCACCTTTCTGCACATTTTATGTTTGCAGACAGATATTTTTCCCCGAGCTGAGCAAATAATATACTGTGACAGTTGTAGATCATTGGAAATTAATACGTAATGTTTTGCAAAACATATTAGCGCGCGATTAGGAAGCACAAATTTGCGATCTTCTAGACATATATAGGCAGCGGCTGTTTTAGAGCGTTAGCACTTATAGCCGCCATTCCCCGCATTTAGCCGCTGCCTGTCTGTCAGTCAGTCAGTCAGTCAGTCAGTCAGTCAGTCAGTCAGTCAGTCAGTCAGTCAGTCAGTCAGTCAGTCAGTCAGTCAGTCAGTCAGTCAGTCAGTCTGTCTGTCTGTCTGTCTGTCTGTCTGTCTGTCTGTCTGTCTGTCTGTCTGTCTGTCTGTCTGTCTGTCTGTCTGTCTGTCTGTCTGTCTGTCTGTCTGTCTGTCAGTCAGTCAGTCAGTCAGTCTGTCTGTCTGTCTGTCTGTCTGTCTGTCTGTCTGTCTGTCTGTCTGTCTGTCTGTCTGTCTGTCTGTCCGTCCGTCCGTCCGTCCGTCCGTCCGTCCGTCCGTCCGCCTGTCTGTCTGTCTGTCTGTCTGCCAGTCAGTCTCTCTGTCTGTCTGTCGCCCGTTTTGTGGCAGGCTGCTAACCTGCCCAGCAGCGTACGGTGGGCAACAAGCCCATATATATATATATATATATATATATATATATATATATATATATATATATATATATATATATATATATATATATATAGTGTCAAGGCGTTTATTTGAAGCACAGGTCGGTTGGTCTTGGTTGACCGGCGACACGACGGGCACACTCACAGGCGTCGTTCGAAAAACCCAGCTGCACTTCGTCTGCTTCTTCGTTGTCCCGCTTGAACTCGTCCGCTTCTTCGCTGCGCTGCGCCTGTCGGTCCCATTACAATTACTCTCCCTCCAAAAAAGGAGCCATCCTGGCGACTTACGGAGAGGAGAGGATGGGCGGATCACAGTAAGGCTTGAGGCGCTCAACGTGCACAGTTTCGCGCCCCCGGCGACGGTGGTCCGAAGAGGGAACGAGCGGCTCAACGATATAAGTCACCGGAGAAGTTTGGTGGACAATCCGGTAAGGTCCGTGAAAGCGAGACAGTAGTTTCGTGGAGAGGCCGGGAGTGGAGGAAGGCACCCAGAGCCAAACGAGGGCGCCAGATGGGTATGACGCTGGAGGGTCCGGGGAATCCCGACGGTGCTTCTGATCCCATTGTTGCTGTGTGGTGAAAGAGCGGGCAAGTTGCCGGCATTCTTCGGCATACAGGTGAGCTTCGGAGAGTAAGGTGGTCTCGGAAGGGTCAGGGTGATAAGGAAGGATGGTGTCCATGGTGGATGTAGGCTCCCGGCCATATAAGAGGAAGAAAGGAGAAAACCCCGTTGTCTGAGTAGCTGTGTTATACGCGTACGTGACGAACGGGAGCACTTGATCCCAGTTGGAGTGGGCGGTGTCAACGTACATGGCGAGCATGTCACTCAGAGTGCGGTTGAACCGCTCAGTCATGCCGTTGGTCTGGGGGTGATAGGCGCTGGTGTAGCGATGAACGATTTGGCATTGCTTGAGCAGGGCCTCGACGGCGTCCGAGAGAAAAACACGGCCGCGGTCACTGAGAAGTTCTTTCGGGGCGCCGTGACGAAGAACAAGACTGTGTAGGATGAAGTGAGCGACATCGTTTGCGGTAGCAGATTTGAGAGCCGACGTTTCGACCTAACGGGTGAGATTGTCAACGGCAACGATGATCCATCGATTATTAGCCGAAGTAGTTGGAAGCGGGCCATAAAGATCAATGCCGACGCGGTCAAAGGGACGGCCAGGGCAAGGTAACGGCTGCAAAGGAGCGGCGGCGGAGTGGGGAGGTTTCTTGCGACGTTGGCAGGCGGTGCATGACCGAATGTCTGACGTATGTAGCGGTACATACCTCGCCAGTAGAATCGCTGACGAAGGCGAGCATATGTTTTCAGTACACCGGCGTGGCCGCATTGTGGAGCGGCGTGAAAAGATGCACAGATTGTAGCACGGAGGTGTCGAGGGATGACCAACAGCCACTTCCGGCCGTCGGGGAGGTAATTACGGCGGTATAAGAGGCCATCACGAACGGCGAAGTGGTGGGCTTGGCGGCGAAGGGTCCGGGTCGAATGATGCGACGAGGGAGTGTTCAGGAAGTTTAGCAGCGAGGTGATCCAAGGATCCTTCACTTGTTCGGAGAGCATATCAGGGATGTTGAACGAAGAGAATTCGTAGGCACAGACGAGGGCTGAGGTTGACTCGCATGGGAGTGGTGAACGAGAAAGGGCGTCGGCGTCCGAGTGCTTGCGGCCGGAGCGATAAATGACGTGTATATCAAACTCCTGGAGACGTAAAGCCCAGCGGGCGAGTCGGCCAGAAGGATCTTTGAGGGAGGATAGCCAGCATAGGGCGTGGTGGTCTGTGACGACATAGAAGGGCCGGCCGTAAATGTAAGGGCGGAACTTGGCAATTGCCCAAATGATGGCGAGACATTCTTTTTCTGTGACAGAATAGTTTGATTCCGCCTTGGTGAGGGCGCGGCTGGCGTAAGCGACGACGTATTCCGGATACCCAGGCTTTCGCTGGGCAAGAACTGCGCCCAAGCCCACACCGCTCGCGTCAGTGTGAACTTCTGTCGGACAGGCGGGATCAAAATGGCGAAGGAAGGGGGGAGAGATTAGTAGGCGGCGTAAAGTGCTGAACGCGGTATCGCAGGCTGGGGACCAAGACGAAAGGTTCGGGCTGCCGGCAAGAAGCTGCGTTAAAGGGGCGATGATACTGGCGAAATTTCGGATGAAGCGGCGAAAATATGAGCATAAGCCTATAAAACTGCGAAGTTCTTTTAAGGTGGTTGGTTTGGGGAAGTCAGCGACGGCGCGAAGTTTGGCAAGGTCAGGAAGAACGCCGTCTTTGGAGATGACATGGCCTAATATTGTGAGCTGCGTTGCACCAAAGTAGCATTTTTTCAAGTTTAGTTGGAGGCCGGCGTCAGTAAGGCTAGTGAGTACGCGCTGAAGGCGGGGCAGATGGGAAGGAAAATCTTTGGAAAAAACGACAATGTCATCTAGGTAACACAGACAAGTTTCCCATTTGAGGCCACTGAGAATAGTGTCCATCATCCTTTCGAATGTGGCTGGAGCATTGCAGAGGCCGAATGGCATCACATTGAACTCATACAAGCCGTCTGGGGTGACGAAAGCGGTTTTCGGCCTGTCGTTCGCTGCCATCGGGACCTGCCAGTAGCCGGAGCGTAAGTCGAGGGATGAAAAATATTCCGCTCCCTGCAAGCAATCTAGTGCGTCGTCGACTCGGGGTAGAGGATAAACATCCTTGCGTGTGATCTTGTTGAGACGGCGGTAGTCCACACAGAACCTGATGGAGCCATCTTTTTTCGTCACCAAGACAGGAGAGGCCCAAGGGCTGTGAGAAGGCTGTATTGTGCCGCGTCGAAGCATGTCGTCAACATTGTCACGGATGACGCGGCGCTCGCTCGGCGACACTCGGTACGGTCGCTGACGCAAGGGAGCGTGGGTACCAGTGTCAATTGTGTGAGAGACGGCCAATGCGCGCCCCAAGGAGGGCTGGGAAAGGTCGAAAGAGTTGCGGAAGCGGCAGAGAAGTTCCAAGATTTGGTCACGGTAAGCGGACGGAAGGTCGGGAGCGATGTTACGACGAAAGACGTCGTTGGAAATCGGATCGGGCGCTGTCGCACAACAGGCTAAGGCAGTAACTTGGGAGCAGGCACGGGAATCGGAGAACTCGGAAGCAAGAGCAGGGTCCAGTTCTTCAATGGAGCCGAGGCATATGCCGCGAAGAACAAACGACGGGGAAGAAAATGGGTTGGTGACATAGATGGCGCAGTGGCCATCGGAAATCGAGACAACGGCGAATGGAATGAGGAGGCGCTCATGGCGAGTGGCTGCTGCGGTAGGTGTGAAAAGAACAGGGCCGCTGAGGAAAGTGTCGGGGCGGAGCGGAACGAGGGCTGAAGAGGAGGGAGGTATTGCGGTGTCGGCAGCTACAAGAAGCTTAGCGGAGCGCACAGGTAGGCCACACAACGAAACATCACACAGGGGAGAAAGCTCAAGTTCCGCACGGGCACAATCAATCACTGCACGGTGGGTCGAGAGGAAATCGCAGCCGAGGATGACATCGTGAGAGCAGGCGGTCAGCACAACAAACTCGATGGTATAGGCGATGTCGTTGATAGAAACGCGGACCGTGCAGGCTGCGATGGGGTGGATGCGCTGAGAGGTGGCCGTACGTAGTGAAAAGTCAGACAGCGGCGTTGTAACCTTACGAAGTTTGCGGCGAAGAGCATCACTAATTACTGACACTGCAGCACCCGTGTCGACGAGCGCGAGAACGGGGACGCCTTCAACAGACACCTCAATCACGTTAGCAGGAGAACACGGAGGACTTAAAAAGTTGGCAAAACACGCAGTTCTTCCCTTCTGAACTGCGGCAGTCAGTTTTCCTCTGGGAGAGGGTCCGGGCGGCGGAGCATCGGAGAAATGGAACGTCGACGAGGGGAAGGCGAGCGGCGAGTAGGGTACTGGGAGCGATGTGTAGAGGAGGCAGAAGAGACATTAGGCAAGGGCGGCCCGGAATCGTAGCGGAAATTGCGCATGAAATCGCCTGAACGAGGATATCGCTGACGGCAAAAGCGTGCGACATGGCCCGGAAGACCGCAGGAATACCATATCGGTCGATTGTCCTCGGTACGCCAGGGGTTCGTAGGGTTTCGGCGGGGTCGACGAACCGGGATCTGCGGCAGGGGTATAGACGGCGGTGGAGCATATAAGGCCGGGCTGCTAGGGTAGGCGGCAGAGGTGGGCGAGCGCCGTGTACCGGTGGCTGCTTCAGCATAGGTGAGCGGCGCTGCCACAGGAGGAGGTGGGGGACTGGATGGCAGAACTGCAGCGACCTGCTCCTGAATAGCACGACGGATAGTGGGCGTGAGAGATGGCGCCAGGTCGTGCGGAGGGCAGACGGGGTCGGGAATGTGTTGCAGCAGAGAAAGCTGGCGAGCGATCACTTCGCGGATGAAGTCTTTAACCTGCTGCATGAACAGGGACTGCTCAGCAGAGGAGCCACCAAGGGCCAAGCCAGCAAGACCACCCGCAGGCGCGCCGGACTGCCGCGTAGATGCGCGTTGATTGCGGAGTTCGTCGAAGCTTTGGCACAGCTGGATGACGGTAGAGACGGAGGTGGGGTTCTTCGCCAGCAGCATCTGGAAAGCGTCATCGGCTATGTCTTTAAGTATGTGGTTGACTTTATCCCCTTCGGACATGGAGGGGTTGACACGTTTGCACAGGTCAACGATGTCCTCGATGTAGCTTGTGAACGTCTCGGAAGGGAGCTGAGATCGAGCACGAAGACGTTGCTCGGCGCGAAGCTTCCGGACGGCGGGGCGGCCGAAAACGTCGGCGAAGCTCGTTTTAAAGGACGACCAGGTGGGAAGATCGGCCTCATGGTTGCGAAACCATAGGTTGGCAACGTCCGTTAGGTAGAAGAGGACGTTGCTAAGTTTCACGGAATCGTCCCACCAATTGTAATTGCTGATGCGCTCATAGGAGGCCAGCCAATCGTCGACGTCTTGGTCATCGGTGCCACTAAATGGAGAAGGGTCACGCTGGCGCTGCACCCCGTGACAGAGTACGGTGGCAGGGATGGGCTGCGATGGTTCACTCGGACCTTCCGGCATGGTGGCGGAGACGAGGAGCGTTCCACTTCAAAGTTCCAGGATGAGGACCGGGACGGGAACCGAGGCACCTCCACCAAGTGTCAAGGCGTTTATTTGAAGCACAGGTCGGTTGGTCTTGGTTGACCGGCGACACGAGGGCACACTCACAGGCGTCGTTCGAAAAACCCAGCTGCACTTCGTCTGCTTCTTCGTTGTCCCGCTTGAACTCGTCTGCTTCTTCGCTGCGCTGCGCCTGTCGGTCCCATTACAATATATATATATATATATATATATATATATATATATATATATATATATATATATATATATATATATATATATATACCACGGGGCCCACTCTGTCAGGCGTCAGGGTGGGTAGTTTGCTATAAAGCCGCCCACTGTGTCAGGCGGCAGCTCATTTAGTTGTAAAGGGCTGGTCGGGAATAACAACCTGGGTCACACCCTAAAACAAGCAACTAAAACCCTACCGATGGCCGCACCTGCCACAGAAGAGCAGCGGAACGGTGCACCGCTGCGCCAGGAATGGTAGGAACACACCCAGGAATCTATGAATGGAGAGAATGACCAATTCCGCATATAATGGACATCAACCTCTTATCTCTATCCGAACAACTGCCATCCGGAGACACTGGACCTGAACACCGGAACCGACGTGAAAACCGGAGTGCTAGCGCACTTAATTTGCTTTGGCCGAACTACGAAAATCAACGATAATTTTTTATATATATTTTTTTCAACTTCTCCTTATACTCTGTCACACGGCTTCTCAGAAACAATCCCGATTGCTTACTGCACGCTCTCTCTCTTCGGGGGTGGTTATGTTTAGACTACAACTAGAGACGTCAATCACGAAACGCTAAAATTCGCGTGTTACTCCTCTTTTTGGAGAAACGCTTTTAACGCGACAGTGTTAAGGGCCTTGTGTCGCAGAAAAGCCGATGTCGTCGGCGTCGGCCGTGAGCGAAAAATCTCTCCTCCTCGCAATGTACGCCTCTGCCCCAACAGATAGCGCGCGACGGCAGCGCCACCCGCTCGTCTCGTTCGGGCGCTGTGGGACGGTGCGGGCACTCAGGAATCACGCGGTGAGAGGCGAACAATGCAGCGAACATCCAAAGCGTATTCACCATGAAGGTTGCGGCTTTATGCCCGTTCGTTCGGCGCGGAAGCTATGCTGGCGTCCTGGCATCGGGTTTGTCGAGAACGAAGTGCCGACAAACTAAGACTGCAGCTTGAGTCCTGCGCGTTTCGGCAAGGCGCCTGGCAGCGCTTCTACGTGGTTTGCCACTCCGCGCGTCCGTTTCACCGTACCCAGCAGAGCAATTTGTCTAACGAACAAGGCGTCGCGTCGAACTGGAGATGGTGTTCCGTGGACTCCATGACTGTGCGGCAACACGCTGTCGCGTTCCACTCTTAAAGGCGAACCTTAAGCGTCCTCCATTTTTTGTTCTTTGCTAGCCTCAATAGCTCGTGCTCCATGCAAGTGAACCATGTCGAGAATAATCAAGGTAGTAAAGCTGCAATGCAATTTTTCTCTTTAACACAGTACGCGTCTCGTTTATGTTTTTTACACGGAGGAACTGTTTTTAAGTACTGAAGTGTGTACATTAACAGCAAATATTTGTGAAACGTAAAGCTTAAAATTGTACGGAACATTCACGTGCTAGTTGGGCTTGTTCAAACGTTGATGATGGTTTGTTTCCTCTCCATTAGGTGGCGTGGCACAATCGAGAAAAAATTTACGCCTTACCAGCCTCTTTGTTCTCAGTTTCTGGCTTCGCTTCAAGTTTTTCCGAAGAATACTTCAGGTTAGTGCTTCTCATGTGGTTGCTTGAACTGCTGGTACACAACTATACGACGTAGCAGAATTCTACTCTCACAACCATTGTATCTTTTTTTATGTCATCCGCTGGCTCAGTGGCAAGAAACTAAACTTTACTTGCGGTTTGTTTTCTTGCGGCTTAACGAACGCGGCTGTGTGTAACCGAGCTGTGCTGAATGGGAATACTGTGCTTTCTCATGCACTCCTTCATTTGTCAAGCGCTGTTGAGAACAGTAAAACACATGAATCAATACAATTTTTAGAGAACATTTCTATTTGTGTTTAATTTAGTTATAGGGCACCCACTTAATTAACACTTTTACAAAGAGGCGCACAGGACGGTCATTTTTGGAATTCTAGATAATAAACTGAACGTATCTTAGCAGTGCTTCTACAAATGCAATTCGCGCAGGTATCGTACTTATTGGTGATTTCAGTTCACTATTTCCGGAAATCCCTCAAGGTAGAGTAAATTTATAAGGAAGCAGTTACTCATTAGCATCCAACCAAGCACAGATATAATACGACAAAGGAAAATTACACAACTTTTACTCAAACTTCGTATTGAAAAAAGATTTCTCCTGGTCGGGGATAGAACCCGGGACCACCGCCTGTCAGCGGCAGTCGTTCTATCAACTACTCTAATAATAATGACAGGAAGATTGTGGCTGCTGCTCTATTGAATATATTTAAAAAAGCGGGCTCTCGTTTACTGATTTCCGGTGATTTTAACGCTCATAATACAGCTTGGGGTAGTGACCACTGTACCCGTGGAAGGGCCGTTGAGTGCGCCGCAGAGAAATGTAATTTATGTATTCTGAACGACGGTTCTCCGACCTTTCTACGCGGTTTTCGTTATACGAGCTGTTTAGGCCTGACTCTATGCACTCAAGATCTGGTGTCTGACGTGTGGTGGGCCACAGAGATTGAGACATGCGGGAGTGATCACTATCCAATACCGGTAAATCATCCTAGCTTACGATGTGAAGGTGCCCGAAGTAAATCCAAACTTACCAATTGGGACGCTTTTCGTCACACCATAACTCAAAACGTCTCCATGGACGTTACTATTGACGACTTCACTTCGCTGGTGCCAGGTAGCCTGAGTCGTGGCACTAAGGCAGTCCCGATACCTGAAGGGTTCACAAGTATTGATGGAGAGTATGAGCGACTCAGGGCACCACGAATAAAAGCGGGAAAGGCTTACCGTCGATCCTGGTCTTTAGAATCGTATCGGGAGGCTCAAATGATTCATTCGTCAATGCGCAAACGTCTGTTGCAATTAAAAAGGAAAAAATGGCGCGACTTATGCATTACATTGACCCCTTACACTCCAGTACCTAGGATGTGAATGATGGTCCGCTCCTTAATCAGTCCTGTTCCTCAGAATAACCCTTTCAGAGATCTTGCAATGGGACGGGAAACTGTCGAAACAGACCTGGCTGATGAGTTTTGTTGACTTCGATTTCGACTGCGAAGAATTCAAAAACTCAGCTACATATGCCCAGCAAAACGTTAGTGCTTGCTTCAATGCGCAACATGCTTATTTGGATTCTGGGTTCAAAATAGGTGACCTTAAAATTGATCTTGCGTTGAGCAGTCCAAAGACTGCTGCTGGGCCTGATTCCATTTCTTATGGAATGCTTCAAAATCTTAGCCCCAAGGCCACTGCAGTACTTTTGGTGATATTTAACAATGTGTGGGTCAACGAATTTGTTCCCCAGTCATGGAAGATTGCGCGAGTCAATCACGTTTTAAAGCCCTGTAAATCCCCTTTGGCTCTCGGCTCCTTTCGCCCTGTGAGCCACGAGCTGCTTATGCAAAGCGATGTAGAAGGTGTTAGACGCCAGGCTTCAGTAGTGGTGCGATGAAAGAGGAGAGGTTTCTGAGTTAATGACTGTATTTCGTAGACATAGATGCACTATTGATGCAATTATGGACCTAGTAACATGTGTAGAGCATGAGCGTAGCAAAGGCAATATCACCCTCGCAGTATTTGTTTATATCAAACGTGCATTCGATACTCTAAGTCATATTCATGTCCTCTCAAGTTTGCGAGACCTCGGTGTGAGTGGAAGACCGTTACGTTGAATTTCGCACTTTTTAGATGGCAGGAAAATATTGATGAAGTCAATTGACGGAAAAAGCACGGAACAGAGCCTAATGCAAAGAGGGCCACAGGGCAGTGTGCTAAGTAAGCCCTTTTCTTTTTAACTGCGTGATGGCGGATTTGCCACGAAAGCTCCCTTCTGGCTTGCACTGTTCGTTATACGCCGATGATGTCTGTATTTGGGTTTCTGGTAAAACTGCAGACCTCATCCAGTCTACCTTGCAAGAAGGCCTAAATACCATTGACTGCTTTTTAAACGAGAGAGGGAAGATGATCTCTCATGCAAAAACTGCCCTTCTGCCTTTTTTCTCGTAAGAATCTGAAAAATTTCTGTCTCTGCCTCAACGGTCAACCTTTAGCGCCTGTTAAGTAGCACCGTTTTCTGCGTATAGTTCTGGATAGACAAATCTCTTGGGCTCATCATAGAAAATATATCGAAGACTAGGTAAACTCTGTTATGAACGTGCTACGCAGGCTTGCAGGTACGTCTTGGGGCTGTTCTTTGACATCTCTGCTCCCAGTTCACAATGCACATTTCTCAAAAAATTGGGTTCTCTTCACCGATTCTTCACGGTCTGTCGCGAACCTCCTAGGAGTGCCTGCAAAGAATCTTAGCTAGGGGTCTCCGTGTGTGTTTGGGAGTTCCTCATGCGACTTCCAGCGCTCTGGTAATTGCTGAGGCACGGCAGCCTCCATTTGAAGTATTACGAACAACAGAGACCTGCAGGCACATTTTCCGCCTGATAATCCAGCATGAGAGGTACCCATTAGCTTCCGCGCTTCATGAACGGGATGGAAGTGATATACATCAAGTGTTTCAACACCACCGCTAGCTTCTTCCAAGTAATGAATTTTGGAAAGGAGACGCAGAAAATCTCCCATGACTTCTAGTTACACCTAAAATGCAGTTGTCTGTCGAAGAGATAATTAGGAAACTGACATGATGATATTCGCTGCTCAGCAGTTGGCGCTTTACCAGATACACATGCGGTATCCCTGTTACATTCATGTGTACACTTAAGGTTCCGGTCTTCAAAATTCATCAGCGTCCGCATTCGTGATTGCACACCTGAATGAGCGATGGGCATGTAAGCTGCCTCACACGAGAGAATCAACGACTTCTGAGATTTACGCAATTTATTTGGATCTCCAGTTCATCTCCTCGGTGTGAGACAAGCGTATGTGCGTAATCTTTAGCGATTCCCAATCCGCACTGAAATAACTGAACAGCACTAGTTCCGTACCATGAAAGGCTAGACTGGTATACGAAGTTCTTTTAATAATTTTCCAAGGCTACTAAAACGCAGTATATTAAAGTTTTCCAGTGGATACTCGAACATTGCTTTATTCCTGGAAACACTGAGGGGGGTGCACCGGCTAGTCAAGCACACTCCAATGCCCTCACTTCTGGCATTCCGTTATCGAGAAGCGCATTGCACCGTTTCTTGAAGACTATGTGCAATGAAATGAACGAAAATAAGTGGTTTGAGCCAAGCAATACAGGTTCTGATCTGCATTTCACCGATCCGTTGCTGCGGTTTAATATCCCATTATCCATCAGCAGAAGTTTGGAAATGTTCCTTCACTGCTTTCGTTTAGGACCAGCTTACACGATGCACTTTCTTCAAAGAATTGGCCGTGCAGACAGCCCATGGTGTGCATATGGCCAAGAAAATGAGGATGTGGCTCACCTAATATTGGATTGCCGAGTGCTCGACAACCCCAAGGCGCGATTGAGGAGAGACTTGAGAGCTCTTGATAAAAGGCTCTTATGTCTACAAAAGCTCTTCGGCACGTGGCCGACATGTGAATTCCAAAAGCGACCACTTGTGGCATTGATAGCATTCCTTGAGGACAGCGGTATCCTCGGGAAGTACTAGCTCAGTACAATTGTAGTCAAGGCTAGAGCTCTTACCTCTCTGTGTGTGAGCGCTTCAAGATCTTTGTTTTTCGCTTTTGCTGTGTTTGCTGCAATTAAACTTATTTTTGTTTTCTGTTTTTGGTGATTGAGTGCTTTAACAGCGTTGTTATCTACTTTTGCTTTGTCTACAGACAATCATCTTATTTCTTGTTCTTCTGTCATTTTTTATTCACATCTCTCGTGTATGTTGTATTCTATACTGTTCTTTAATTATTCAAGGTGTTTTTATTCTCTCATTATTGTTACTTTTACTGACGCTTGTACTTTGTAATATATGTGGTGTACTGTTTGTGTTTATGTTATGCTGAACAGTACATCGTCGGAACAAGTGGTTGGTACGAATTGGTGAAAAGGAGTACCGGAGCCGCTATGCAGCACCAACCTCTCCTTTACTCATCATGTAAATAATGAAAAAAGAATGTAGCTCGTAGCGAGGAGCAGTTACTCATCATTGCCCACCCAAAGCCATACGGCTAAAAAGAAAAGCTATAAACGTGTACTGGAAACTTCGTAGTTGTATTAACAATTGCCTTGGGCATGGTATAGAACCCTGGAGCACATCCTATCAGAAGCAGTTGGTAGAATTAATGAGTAATTGCTGCTTTAGAAGATTTTGTTACTGACGCTGAAAAAGTCCGTATATTGGGCTAATACAACTTGACTGGTAGTCTAAGCACGTGTAATTTTGTTTTCCAATTCGAACAGTGCGACGACGAAAGGAACTGGAACATAACAAAGGCTTCTTTCAAGCAAGAGGATCAGGACGTCGACCAGTCCCACGCTACTGCACTATCCTCTAATCCTGAATTCAAGGGGCTCCTTAAAAATCGCACCCGAGAGAAGCTTGAAAGCGTCACCTAGCGCAATGCGCGCACCCCTTCATGATGCATGTGCATTTATTGCTGATAATACGATGAATACGTTTGCATTAGGAGACCTAAACATATCGGAAATAAACATTTTATACAAATCTTCTGAGATCGGTAGTCGTCCTAAGCACAGTTCGCACGAGCTAGTCTCGCAAAATTATGCCATTTTTCTTTAATTAACGCTCATCTCAAACATTCCAACAACATGAGCCGCTTTCTGTGTTGGTGGAAACTGAGAGGCATGACTGTGAGGCTTAATAACGGTTCATAGTTTGCGTCAGTGCACGCTAAAGATCCCCAGGTGGTCGAAATTATTCCGGAGCCCTCCACTACGGCACCTCTTTCTTCCTTTCTTCTTTCACTCCCTCCTTTATCCCTTCCCTTACGGCGCGGTTCAGGTGTCCAACGATATATGAGACAGATACTGCGCCATTTCCTTTCCCCCAAAAACCAATTATTATTATTAGTTTGCGTTTCGCGGTGCAACACACACTACCGTTAGTGCATGGCCCACCCATGGCACAACTTACGCATCATTATCTTTATAATCATCATCATTATCATTTATTAGTTTCCTAAAGGGATGAAATATTTCTGTAATTTCTTTTTTCTTACATATTACTTCCTTTTACATACTCATGAAATTCACGTAAAAGGAGCGCAATAAATTTTAGAGAAAAAAATGTGAAATGCGCTGCACATACAGATTTATTCTTGGGTGGTAATATAATTGAAATAACTAATTGTGCGAAGACACTTGGCATAAACTTTAAATAATTCTTGTTACGCGATGACCATATAGTTCAATTGGAGAGTAGAGTGACGCACTTTGTTGGTTAATTTCGATAGTTGTAGTGGATGTTAGCTACTACAATGAGAAGTAATCTGCCATGCTTTGTTTGAATCACGCAATAAGTAATGGCGTCTGTTATGGGGTACAATGATGCAAAATAATATTCAGAGGTTATTCATATAGCAAAACAAATGCACGGAAAGCAATAAGAATTGCTACCTGGTTAGCATATAGAAGGTCATTACTTTTAAAACACGGCATTATGCCAGCAAGCGTCAGGCCCGTTTCACATGCTGCGACTGGACCGACAATATCCGGTGTAGTCAGTGAGGCGGCAGTGCGATTTTGGGTCTCTGCTTTCACATGCGACACCGGCACAACGGATTCGGTCGGATGTACCGGCGAAGTTCCTTGGTGTTTGCATAGGCAACCTATTATTAAACGCGACAGAAACATCACACAGAATGTGTTGATGATTTTAAGACTAGCGTATTTTTAGATGCAAGACATTATTCCGTACGTTTTGAATAAGATAAACAGTTTTGCTTCCACCGCGGTAACAGTTCCCACATGACCGCATGTCGCACGCCGTCTCGGCGCTCCCCAATGGTCAGTCGCAGAGCGAACACACCGACGCTGCGACTGAATTCCAACTGAACGGAACTCGATCGCAAGCCGACTGCGACTAGACCGACGGCCCTCCCAAGTCGAAGACCGACAGAATTCGGAGTGTCGCGCATGTGAAACGGGCCTCAGTCGTCAGTATTGGGTTTTTAAAGTGTACTAAATTTTTAATCCACCTTGCTGATGTGCGGGAAGATAAAATTATCCGTAATACAAGACACAGTGAACACTGATATAAGCCTTCCCCATGCACAAATTGCGACTTTTAGACATTAAAAATGCATTGACGTTATTCCTGAATACGTACACATTACGTAATCTAAGCGCTCGATCCGCTTCAAATATCAGCATCACAAAGATGTTTTTAGAAGGTAATGAATAAATTCTGACCTTCAAAAAGAAAGAACCACATTTCGATGCCTACATCTCGATGTGACTGCCATCGCAGAAAATCAGACGTGCACTTGTGCTCGGCAGTGCCACCAATACGGGTATGGATAGCGGATGTTGCAAGATGTTTCGCAGATGTCACTCCAAAATCTTTGACATCAGAGATTGTTTATAGACTCAATTTAGCATTAATTAAGGCACCCCAGAAGCAGCACAACTGTTCTATTCTATCCACCAACCTATCCTTTTCCGCGTGTCTCTAAACCCTGCAGCACTGCACTCATGACTTCTTCCAAGGATACTGTGAGTACTGCTTTATCGATGTCTTCCTGTTCTTATTATTTCTTTTACTGTAACCTGCTATCACCGTTTCGAACTATGAGAGATCACCGCCTTGTCAAGCAGCGAGCGCGATTCTCTTTCCTATCTCCTCAGACACTGAACATGACTGGAATAAAAAGTTAGCAGAATTAAACTGATGACAGCTTCATGCAGTTATTTTCACAAAAATAAAATTGACTTTCTGTCTCTATCAAGCTATGCCGGAGCTTCGCCGGCACCAAGAGAAGGATTTATCATCGAGACAATGGGATTTCAATATCATCCCGCCAGTCGATTGAAGCAGTTGATATTTTTACCGAAAAGGACGGACTTATACCTTTTTGCATTGACTGATGGCTTATCGTACCGCCCGGAACAGACCACGAAAAATACGTGAGACCTCGTTCCTACATTTCACAGAGACGAAAACGAGATAAACAAAAAATTAAAGACTATTCTTTTCACAGTAACTCTCGTTTACCTTTCGATTTTCGTACTTACGGCTCGATAATGGAACAGTTTGCCGCCCGAAGCTGTTTCCATAACGGATACTTCTGTCCACGTCTTGACTGTCTTATAAGTTTTGCGTAACTTAGTACTCTTGTTGATGTGCTCTGTTTTGAATTCTTCTTTCCTTTTCGCACCCCCCCCCCCACCGCCCCCCCTGTAATAGTGGAAGGCGATGCACGTATCGGATAAACAAAAATAACTCCCCCCTCCGAAATCTGTGTCGGCACAGTTATTTTAAATGCGAAACCGGCCAGTGCTGGCGATCATTACATTTTTAATTGTTTTCTATGTTAAAGAACTTTCGTTTTAAGTGACAGTGCTGTATTTGAGGTTATAATGCTCTATGCTATGAATACAGGCAAATTTATATTTTACTTGCAGTGTCACTCTCAAAGCCTCTGGTGCGGCGTTCTATACGAGACAGGCGTTGTGCCCCCAAAAGAACAGTGATCGGTTACTAAACAAAAAATAGACAATCAAAAACACAATCAGACCGCTACAGTGAGTGTAAAAGAAAGGGACGCTGTCACAAAATAGAAGCGCTAAAATAATTTATGTTGTAAGGCAAAGCATTAAGCGCGATTTAAACTTTACGGGATCATGCTCGATTGCAACAGAGTTGGGAAGGTGGTTCCATATTTGTACCACGGCTTGGAGTAATGTTTGCTAAGGCGTAAGTTCATTCATGTATTCTGTGGTTATTCATAGTTTATTAGACGGGATAACGTGCGTACATTTTGGAGTAGAAGTTACCCGTGTATTTTACGACCGTTTCAGCATTAAACTGAAGAATAGAGAAGAGCTAGGAAATTTGCGTTAAATGACTAGTAGGCTAAACACTGACAGCTGATTTCATACTGCTAATGCTCTGGTGAATGCTATATTCTGAAGTTATAAAACGCGCTGCGCGATTGGGGATATATTCAATGGAATTATTTAAGTATGGCATTATTTAAATATGGAATTATTTAAGTAAGTGTCAAGAGGATCTCATAAGTGTAGTTCAGTTTGTGCAAATGGAAGTTTTCCACGCCCGTTCATGGATGAATCGCTTAGACAAGGAAAACGACGTTCCAATAAAGCCTAGTGTAAATGGAGGGCCACCGGCAAGTTTAGTTGTGTGCTTGTGCCAAGTTTGCTGCTAATTGGGGCACCTAGGCTCTTATATGATTTAACGCGTGTTGTGATTCTTGTCTTTAGCGAATAGGAATAGGTAGTATGAAATGCTTGCGTGCGATTTGTATAAATTTGCACTTCAACCAGCTTCCCGACTACATTGCAAGCGAGCGCGACCCTAGTAATTTTTCAAGGGCATTAATCAATAATATGTACTGTATACAAGATATTGCACGTTTGTGTCAAACTAATTCAACCAGTTACACGTATTCTTTTTCTTGCTGTTGTTGGTACCACCTAATAAAACCTTTCTGCCAATCACCATTGACCAACGTCGTATTGTGACTGTATCGTTTTTCATTTTATTGTATTGCATGTTGTTTTAATGTATTAACATTGCATTCTTTATTGTATTTGTTCTGTCTTGCCTCCCACCCCCCGCCCCCTTATGTAATGTTTCAATAGAGGCATTTAAGGGGAAAATAAGTTATGATGATGATGACTTTTTGGGGTTAAGGTGCATCGCCCTTTTTCAACAATAATTTTCTATTTTTTGTAGCTTACTGTCTAGGCTGACCTGGTCATAGTGAGAAGAAACGCCAGGATACAATAAACAATCCACAGCGAACAGACGATTGAACGAGGATATGCTAGATGGGAGATCGTCCATTAAAATGGGGACTGTCGAAAGCAAATAAGTTTTGGGAATCGTTGGCTGACACAGTACTGCTGGTAGAAATGATCATTGCGATACAATGAATTTTCTTCCTACAGCCGCTTCACTGTTGCTGGCCAGTGCGACTTTTCTCGCGCCTGCTAGCATCGGTGCTGAAGGAGTCGCGTAAATTGACTATATCTTTTTTTCGTGAGATGGGATTTACAGTAAAGCGGTGACAAGGGTAGATCCTTTATACAGCGTCGGCTAGTTCGGAAGCGCTGCCTGTTAAGGCTTTCATGCAAAACAGGCTAGCCCTAGCTATGAGCAGGGCAACCAAACAGCCGCGCTCCTCACAGATGCATAAAGCTTTGCATTAACGAAAACATGCTTAGTCGTGGTTTGAATATCTATATGTCTATATGATACCATTGCATTTTCTCTTTTCTGAGACGAGCGTAAAGTACACCGAGCCAAGCAGCCATACATGCATATTTCTTTTCACAGCCACTTCGCTACTGCTCAGCAACCCTGCTGAAGGCATCGCGTGAATTGCCCACATCTTTATTATATTATAAGGTGGGGTTCGCAGTACACCGGTGCAAATAGATCGCATTTATTACAGCGCTGGTCACTTCAGAAACGGCGTCCGTTGCGGCTTCGGTACGGAACAGGTTTGTACTAGCGACGAGCAGTGTAGCCAAAAGCAGCGCTGTTCGACCCCGGACTAGCATGCCGGCGGCGCTGCAGGCTTTTTAGTGGCTCTAGAAGCTTTGTGACACCATGGATTTTTATCTTTTCTGGTGCACACATGAAGTAAACCCAGGCAAGCAGCGCTACGATACCGCTGCGCAGTGGAAAACTGGGATACCGGTTGTGGTCGCAGCCTTGCTGTGATTCAGAAATACTGCCGACTGGAACTAAGTTTGTTGTCGTCTTGTCGATGAACGTATGCTTAGTTGGGCACAGCTTCTTCTTCTTTTGTGGTTGAGGGAAGGATGGAAAGTGGGAGGACACGGGCTTGTCTACTGGAGGGCTAGCCTCCACGCCCACTGCCGGCGTGTCATAGGAGGAGGTGAGGGAGGGGAAGGAGATTGAAAGGAGAGGGTAGGCGCGCAGCCGCAATGATCATGTCAGGTGACATATGCTGCCCCCTCAGGCCTGTAGGCGGCCAGAGAGGCCGGTGGCCTCCAGGAAGGAGAGGAGGTGCCGGAAGGCCTTAGCAGGATGGTGGCCACCAGGGAACAGGTGTTCCACAGCTTACAGGTGTAAGCGAAGGGTGCCTGTCGGTGCTTACAAGCATTTCCCATAAGGCGCTCCGCGGCCACCGTTTGCCGCTTAAGAGCCTGAAAAGCTATATTGCTGGAAACGTACCAATTCCAAGAACACAAATCTTTTCTCGGGTGGTAACCTTACGTTCGGGACGATGTCAACAAAGCGTGTAAGGACTATGAAAATGCTCTTCGCCCCTCTAACTAGGTCTGGTTTGATATTGCAGATAGTAAGGTTCAAAATTTCAGAAAACCGGTATCACACATTGTCTCGTTTGATTCTGAGTAGCTCGGTCTGACTGTGGAAAGCACCGAAATAACAGATACCCTTAAATAGGGATGCTTCCCCGAATGTAGCAATAGCTCCATTATTTTAAAGCTGGCCATTTTTGAAACAAAGGTTAGAACCCTCTCTAATGAACCTAAGATGGAAGGTCTAGAGATGGCCTAGAAAGTCCCAGGGATTTCTATTGAAAGTCTTGTTTCAACGTTTCATGTATTTTTTCCCGCTGTTGATGCAAAAACAGGAAATAGCTGTCCTTCTATAGAATACCTCGCCCCTCCACAACATATTTTAGCTACCTTTGCGTACCACGATATTACAGTGGATGAGATAGTCTCCACAGTTTATAATTTTTCGTCCAAATTATCAGTAGGATGTGATGGAATCGCATCAATTTTGCTAAAGCAATGCATAGATATTTTATGTGTTCCATTGGAAACAATCTTCAACCTAGCCTTCTATTCCACTACCTATCCGGACTTGCTTAAGTTAGCTAGAAGAGTGCCGATATACAAGAATACAGACCGAAACCTGTCGAGAATTATCCCCCATCTCTATTTTAAGCTGTATCAACACATTGTTTGAAAAACTCATTGCTATCAGGGTTAAAACTTTTCTCGAGCACGAAACTCTACTGTCGTCTCATCAACACGGATTTAGACCTAATAGATCTACCGGAACATCAGTAGTATCGCTAACAAATATAATCTACTCTTTCTTAAATGGTTATAAAATAGTCCTAGGAATTTTTTTGGATATTAAGAAAGCATTTGACACTATCGATTATGATATTTTACTGAGGAAGCTAATGCATTTTGAATTTAGAGGGATTAGCATAGAATTCTTCAGAAGTTAATAACAGGCGGCAAATGGTCCATCTGGTTGGTACAAGGTCTGATTTTCAAGCAGTTACTGTAGGCGTGCCTCAGGGTTCAGTCCTTGGTCCGATTCTTTTTTCATTGTATACCAATGACCTACCACACTACACCAAACAGTTGTCTGTTTTTATGTATGCTGACAACACAGCT